>JAMAGL010000008.1:1850964-2004309 GCA_023626215.1 Talaromyces sp. PL2406 | reverse complement strand
CCCCCCCTTTCGCAACCTGCCCATCTACACCCTGGTCATATATACTGACGAATGATGAAAATAGAGTATTCAGTCCTCCTCCTCGGTCTCGACAATGCCGGCAAAACAACCCTCCTCTCGCAAATCAAAGCGCTCTACCTCCCCCAGCCGGACACACCCCAAACACAGAATATCGGTCGCACGGTGCCTACAGTCGGGCAAAATGTCGCTACCATTCCATTGCAGGATATGTACCTGAAAATCTGGGACGTGGGCGGCCAAACGTCCATGCGCGGATTGTGGCAGAGTTACTACTCCAGCTGTCACGCCATCATCTTCGTAGTCGACAGCACCGACGTCGGCGAAGGGTTAGAGGATTTCACTTCTAGTGCTGCAACGACAACGACAGAAGAAGGAGGGGCGCATATGGGACGGTTGGGCGAGTGTAGACAGGTCCTTGAGTCGGTGTTGCAAAATGCCGATGTTGCGGGTGTGCCGATCCTGGTGTTGGCGAACAAACAGGACAGAGAAGATTGTGTGGAAGTGGTGAGGATAAAAGAAGGGTTTGTGCGGCAGGTTTTTGAGGGGGAGAAGGGGGCCGGGGTGAGGGATAGTAGGGTCTTGCCTGTTAGTGCGCTGTTGGGGACGGGGGTGCGTGAGGCGGTTGAGTGGGTGCAGAGTAGGGTGAAGTGGAATAAGGAGGGGAGGCCGCCGGTGATGCGGTGATGTCTGTCTCTGTCTACTGGGAGCTTCTTTTTGATTGATTGATTGTTTTGGACGACTTGAGATACCACATGTATTTAGAACATTGTTAGACCATTTGCCCCGAAGACGGTGAAGAAGAATGTATATGATTGGCTAGGTACAAGATATCCGTGAGATACTCATAGTAGACAAGACTGACCCTTCTCGCAACATCCCCCAGTGGAGAAGTATGACATTATGCCAATCCAGGATGCACGACTATAACCATGGATGTTTATGAGACTGACTCAGCTACTGAGTGCCTTGATAGCCAAATCATCAGAATTTCTATAAGAAACAAATGAAATCCATATACCTCAGTTTGACGTCATATGCAGAATGACATCTTAGGGCTATTTCTTATATAAGACGCTGCCATGTCGCCGTGCTGAGTTTGCCATCAGAAGAACATGCTTTTCTCTCGATAAACTCAACCTCTACTGTCTTCATTCACTCATACAAAAATATCAAAATGTCTACTCGAAACAACCAGACCATCGACGCCGTGGGCACCCAGCCCTTCCATCCCAACCGTCCTGCCGAAGACGTTCCGCCCGCGAAATGGGTACTCCCACATCCCACCTTTCAAAGGAAATAACCAGCTAACAGAAAACAGCACCAACTCGGCTCCAAAGCCTCTGAAGCCGACAAAGCGCCGGAATTTCACGCCCAAACCCTCCAGCCGGGCACCGCACCAGCCGGAAGCTCCTACCAACCAAACCCCATCAACGAAGTGCCCGGCCAAGCCAACAACGAGGACAGTCTGCGCGGCCACGGCAAGGAGCGCACGTACACGAAGCCTGTCGACACTTATCCCGGCGCTACGTCCAAGGATGTGCATACGAACGATGCCTTCTCAAGGCCTATGATTGGGCAAACCAGTAATGAGCAACAGCATGCTCGTGCTGAGCATCATCGTAAGCATCATGGTTCCTCGTTGGAAGGGGTAGGCACAACTGCGGGCCCGAAGCATTTCGAGGGCTCGTACGGGGATCCGCAAAAGGTTGATCCGAGATATAATGCGGGTCAAAGAGCGTTGGATCGTGAGGAGGCTAAGCCGGGAACGCGTGGTGATAAGGGTGCTGCTGGCGCGGAGAATTTGCCGCCTCAGCCGGCGGAGACTGTTGCCAGTGAGCGGTATTAATTGTCGTTTGTATGTATGTACGATAGCTAAAATGACCATCTATTCTGTTTAATCATCACTGTCGTATAGACAAGGGGTATCATACTCGTAGAAAAGAAAATCAAGCACTAGCTCGCAGTCGGTCTCTCGTACTTCTCGTCAAATTTCCCTTCGTAGCCGCCGCAGCATCCGGATGCGGCACTTGTTTCTTCGGCCAACTGCGCGCAATATCGATATTGGCTCGTGGCCAGAGCATTTCCAGAAACACAAACAACAGATAATCAATCACGACGCACATGCAAAACAGTTTGCCGGCCCAGATACCACATCCATAGTATCGTTTCAACCGGTCGATTAGCGCAAAGCTGCGAGTGCGGCCGCGGACGGCATCCCATCCTGCATCTGGATAGTGGCCGTAGAATTCGAGTTCGCTGATAGCGCCTGATATTCCGTTGTATACCCGTTCGGTTCGGCGGGCCACATCAGTCCACGAATACATCATCTTCACCTGATCGTGGAATCGTTCCGTGCGCACTTTGTTGGATCGTAGTGCTGCAATGGCTTTGCCAGTCGCCTGGACAAGATCGTCTTCCTCTGGTTTGGCGAACGTCGTCATATGCTGTGGGAGTACTTCCGGTATACCTCCAACACGCGTGCAGACGACATATAAACCACAGCTGGCAGCTTCCACCAACACAGTTCCGAACGCTTCTGTCAGACTGGGATGCAGGTATATATCCCCCTGAACCATTACATCTCGTACTTCCTCATGTCGCACAGGGCCCAGCATGGCAACCTTGTCCTGCAACATGTTCCGTTCGAGCATTTGTTCTAAATCAATAGCCTTCGGACCTGATCCGCCAATTATAAACCGCACGTTTGGATGCGATTTTAATATTCGTGGTATCGCTGCAATTAGCAGATCTATACCTTTATTGTAGAAGAGTCGTGAAATCACGACAATCGTGATTGTATCATTTGGACCGATGATTCGAGGAGCTGGGCGCGGCGCTTGACCCGCGACGCTGTCTGTAGTCGGATAAGATAGAGGACGAAAGTTCTCTGCGACGACCGCGTTGGGTATGACAGACACCATCAACGGATCTAGCGATGCTCGTAAAACCGTATTCTCCTTGCTATTCCCTGTCAACGCTTGTCTTTCTCCCCTCACGGAACGACAACATACCAAGTATGACTAACACAAACAACATGATCCACATCACTCAGAATAAACTTCAACAACTTGTTCGTCAGAATCGACCCTGCATCCGCAAACCCGAACAACGAGTGATCCGTAAACACAGTCCGTAATCCCATCGTGCGCGCATGTAATATAGCTTCGCAGCAGAAACTACTCAAACTGGCATGACCGTGGACAATCTGAATCTGTTCGCGAACGATGATATTGCGGAATATGGGGAAGAACGAGAAGAGTGTCGGCATCGTGGCCTCGCGGTAGATGACGAGGAAGGGGACATGGTAGACCTTGAGGCCGTTGGTGAGGTAGCGTACGCCGGTGCGGCCTTTGTAGGCGTGGGTTATGATGATGACTTTGTGGCCGCGGTCGATGAGTTTCTGTCGCTGTTAGTGATGTCCGAGTAGGAGGGGGTAGACGAGGTACCGTTGACAATTGATAAATGTGACTTTCAACTCCGCCTGCGACAAGCTTTAGGATATATTCACAACTGAATTCTCAATTCAAAACATACCTGGCTGTGGAAAGAAGAAATCGCTGACCATACTGTGGAGCTGTTAACGCCGCTACTGAAGCTATACGGACGCAACTCACGCAATATTATAAGGCATGTTGAACAACTTTCAACCTGGCTTGCTCTATGAGCGCGCCGGAATTATTCCCAGTTATATCATCTCCAAACAGTTCCAATATCAATGGACCTGATGGACCAAAGGTGAGTGTCAATTGTGAAGTTGGAACTCGAAGGCGTCTTGAACCAATCAGGGATGATCGACGCCGGTAATATAAGGCACCAAGGCCGATACCGAGGCGGCATGCGGAGCGGTGAAGATTGTTCCGGCAATATATCTTTTTCTGCGATTGCCGCAAATAATTCTGTCTTCCTCCCCGCTGGTGAAGATAGAAGTGATGAAGAGAAATACGATTGGTAGGTCATTTTGCACTAGTATTTCTCAATGGAGGCTATGCTAATCATGTGGCAATTGGGATTGCAGCCGTACAACTCGTTGTCGATATTCCAAATCTAGAAGTTTCTATGCAGCATTTCCGGTTGCGTACGTCTCGGTCATCCTCGTCTAGTGTCACGCCGGAGCTAGTTTCTGTCGCCTAAAATGGCCCGAGACAAAAGCACAAGGGAACATGGTGGAGAGAAAGTGAAAATATCGGGGAAAAAAGACCGCCATGAAGAATCCATCGCATCGGCCGTTGTCGATTCAGCGAAGCCAAAGAAGAGGAAGCGAGAAAGCAAAACTGAAGAGTCTGATAATACAAATGGCGCCTATGAAGGACAGAATGGAGTTATCACCCCAGTCAAGGAACCCAAAAAGGTTCAGTCGAAAGATCAGGCGTCGACGAAAAGTGGTATTTCGAGTGGTAGGAAGGAGAAGAAAAACCGAAACGATGCCTCGAATGAATCAGAATCTTCTCCTCGGCCCAATGAGGCGGCTTCGGATATGCAGATAGATGTTGCTACGCCTAAGAAAATCAAGAAACGAAAGCACGAGGAGGCTAAAGACGAAGATGAGAAACATAATTCAAAGCACGCAAAGCTACTCAAAAAGTTTGAAAAGTCGATCAAGGCTATAAAACTAATTCCTGAGGATGTGGAAGAGCCAGTGCCAGAGACTGGGACATCGGTCATTGCCCAAGGCTTAGAGCCTCTTCCACAGCCGGAACCTGTTGGAGAAACAAGTGAAAAGCCTACATACTCGACAATGCCCGATTGGATCACAAACCCAGTTTCGAAATCTCCATACGACCGAGAAAACGGACAGCCTGTCAAATTCGATAGTATAAGTCTCGATAGAGGCGTAGTCTCGAAACTCGAAAAACATGGATACAGCGAGGCGACACCAGTGCAAGCTACAGTTATTCCACTTTTGCTCGATGAGAAGCATCGCCATCGAGGTGACTTGTGTGTGTCGGCCTCTACGGGATCTGGAAAGACCTTGTCATATGTGCTCCCAATCAACCAGTCACTCCAGAGAGAGTCTCTTCCAAGATTCCGTGCTCTCATTGTTGTGCCAACCAGGGAATTGGTAAAGCAGGCTAGAGAAGCATTCGAAGCTTGTGGAAGCAATCTGCGAATTGGCACTGCCATCGGAAATGTTGCCCTTAAGGATGAACAACAGAAGATAATCAGATGGGAGTCTGTTTACAGTCCGGAAAAGTACAACCAGGATCAGCAAAAGGTTCTGTCAGAAGGTGACTGGGCAGATTTCGATCTTCTCAAGTATAGAGATGAGGTAGAACGCACAAAAGACCAGTTACCGCACTATGTCCAAGTGGCTCGACCCAATATCGATGTTCTCATTTCTACACCCGGTCGATTGGTCGATCACATTCGCCAAACAGACGGGTTCAGTCTTCGTCAACTCCAGTGGCTTATTGTGGATGAAGCTGACCGGCTGCTCAACGAGAGTTTCCAGGAATGGGTCTCTGTTCTCATGGGCGCTTTGGATAAAGAGAAGACCGCTAATGTAGGCGACTCTGTCTTAGCTAAGATAGGACGTCCCATTCAATCACCATATCCGAGAAAGGTGATTCTAAGTGCAACGCTTACCAACGATATTACCAAACTCAACACACTGCTCTTGGATAATCCGAAGCTAGTCGCAATTGGCTCGAGGACTGTGAACCCTGATAAAGAAGATGCAAATCATGAAACGGAGCAATTCGTCTTGCCATCCAGCCTGACGGAGCATTTCGTGCCTGTTGGCGACGGTTCTGAGAAACCGATTCATTTGATGAAATTGATACTCACGATCAACAAGTCGAAGTGGAACTCTATTGCAACTCCTGCTTATGCTTCCATCCTCAGCAGCAAAAAGATCAAAAGCGCTGCTTCAGACGATGGTACGAGTTCGGATGATGATGCTACAAGTTCCTCGGGCGGCGATACAAGCAGCTCTGACGAGTCTTCAGACTCTAAGTCAGATTCTGAATCTGAAGCTGAGTCAGAATCAGGTTCAGACTCTTCATCCGAGTCGAGCTCAGAATCGAGCTCTGATGACGAGAGCGACAGCAGTTCCGACTCAGAATCCCACACCTCATCTATCAGCAACAGGCCCTCGGAAATCGTCACATTAAAATCCAACACCGACATCACCTCAATGCTCATCTTCACCAAATCCACCGAATCCGCAGCCCGCTTATCCCACCTCCTCAGCCTCATGAACCCAGCGCTAAAAGACAAAATCGGCACAATAATCAAATCTAACAACTCCTCTTCCTCGCGCAAAACTCTCAGGGATTACCGCGCCGGGAGGATAAGTATCATAGTCGCAACCGACCGTGCCTCACGCGGTATTGACTTGGTCGGCCTCGGCGCAGTGATCAATTACGACATGCCCACCAGTCTGACCACGTACGTCCACCGCGTGGGACGCACGGCGCGAGCCGGAAAATCAGGTCAGGCATGGACGCTGGTTGAGCATCGCGAGGGATTGTGGTTCCAGAAGGTCATTGTCAAGAGCGAGAATGTGGTTCGATCGGGCAAGGTTGTTAAACTTGCAAAGCCGGAGAAGAATACAAAGGCTATGGTCAAGGAATATACGGCGGCTCTGGAGGGGTTGGAGAAGGCTGTTAAGGGGTGATGTAACCCAGCGTTGTGTGATATTGTTAGGTTGTTGTATCTTTTACTCCGTGCAGAATGTATATAGAGAAGCTGTTCTAGCATGAACTGGGAGTTTGAAATTTTATGCATTAATATCTACGTTAATTTTGGAAATGGCTACCGTTCGCATTTTAAAGCGTCCATACATCGTCGTTAAGGAAAATAGAAATCTTGGAAATCAGCGAGTCGATCTAACGTGTAACAGAAAAGGATTTAAACATCTAAGTTGACTAACTCACCTTAGAACTTTTGATGAAATGGAATTAATGATTCGTTTCATGACGAATCTTGCATAGCTTTTGCATATCTCGGTCAGATCCCAAGGCCATCCGCCTATCAGCGTCGCCAAAGGCATGACTGGCCAGTGGAGCAATTAGCAGACACATTTGAAGAGCTCAAAGAAGGCATGTCGATGACAATCAGCTGCAGACTGAGCTGATACGCAGTATACACCTCAGGCGAATAGGGGACGATAGAGACATGGGGGAGGACATTAAAGCCGGATCCAAATTCAGCGAGTGTATCGGCTGCTGCGGCTGAGTCCACGGCGGAATCTGGATCTGTAATAATCTCGTTTGACAGTGAGAACGTCTCGAATAAAGGGCTTGCTTCTGGGAAGGGATTCTGTTCGGTGATTTGACATGCAACCCCGGTTTTGACGTTAGATGGGTTGTCCATGACCTGAATAGACATGTTATGTTGCTGGATGTAGCTCATGCCGCGATGGGACGGTATGTTGACTTTTTGAAGTAGCATGCTTGGCCGAAGTCACTTTTGCTGGTTCTGGGGGTTGATGGGATTTCCTCTGGGTTGAGTTGATGTATCCGGGGAGAAATTCATGTTGTTTTTCACTCTATTTTGAGCAATCGTGTATCTGCATATGAAGATCAGCCTAATGGTGAGATTGAATTGGCTGCTTGTACAATGGCACCTATTTTGATGTTTGTAGCTGATCTGCTTGGAAACACTATCATAATGTTTGGCAGCTTCCAGCTGTGTCCGTATATCTCCACCGCTTCTAAAAGCTTCTTGTCCTCATCCTGAGACCGCTCTTGATGGCAGTGTACTGGGTTAAGGAAAAGGTACCATCGCTTTGAGCAGTCCATTCACATATCAGTTCAGGTACTAGGAACATACTCAAACTTCGGCATCAGCTGAGCATACCTCACAAATATATCAATACTAGAATTAAGAATGACGCACCGAAAGAGAAACACTTACGGTCTGCATGCCTCCTCGTAACCTTTTGAGCAACCATTGTCCAAATTTTAAGCTTACACGAGACTCAGACACAGAAAATAATGCATTGAGCACGAGAAATATCCCCCAATTGTGGGTAGTAAAACACCAATATTTGGGATTGTACTTACCAACATCCGTGCTCTTTGACCGCGTCCTTGAGTCGATTATCCTCATCTCGAGCCCAGTGCCCCTTGTTCAACTTTTACTCCGATTTTACCCCATCGTTTTCGACAGTCCTTGTTCGACCGCCATTATAGCTGGGATGCGATTTGGCTTCAGGGTTTTAGAGATAGCGAAGGCCGAAGCTCGAATACATAAAAAGGTACCTAGGTTATATGGGATAACACCGTGGAAACAACATGATGTCATAACAAGTTCAATACTGGACATGGGCGTTCATAACCCTGGATTATGGGTCAATCATGCTGTCAATTTAGCACAGAATCCATATCTCCGGGATGCTTCTCACTTAGGGCTTGATCTGTTTTCATGTTCGTTATTTTAACGGTTCCGCAATCCGCTTCGAGATTGAGACAAGAATCACAGATCATGGATATAAAACCTAAGTAGTCTCATGCTACGATAAAGGACTTAAGTTATTCAATCCGCACACGACTCAAGGTGCTACTCTCAAAGTTGCAATACAATCGATATGTGACATTGTGGACGCATCAGCGGACCATATATATGGCCTGTAGATTAGGAGGGCCGACTGAAAGTCACTCGAGTGATACATTCTTGAGGTTTGTGATTCCAATGGAATATATCACGTCGATGATTTACAAATAGTAAGTGTTCCTCTTACCTGCAATGTCAAGAATGAGAATGGCTGTACTCAAATATGTTTCACATACGGGGACTGTACTTTTTTAGAGCAAAATCTAAACAAATCTCAGATATGATTATCTCTAGCTCGATATTTTGATATGGCAAGTACCATCGTGCTATATACCCGAGTCTCGGACGGAACTACACAGACATTTCACGGTGAGATTGAGACAGAGGCTGTCATTAATCGAGCAAAGAATCACCCAGAACTGGATGACTACGACCGTCATCAATATACTGAATTTTTCTCACTACTCGTGAATTTGCTTGGAATGTTTTTTAGAGTTAGTTAGAATTAGGGTTATGGGGATCCTGCCGAAAAAGGCAATCTGACCCAAACAAGTCAAACAGCGACAAGGGACAGATCAGTGGGTTATATGTGAGAGATTCTCAGTTCAAAGTACCGAATATTCAATATACTCGCTGCAGACTGGTCAGCCCGGTGCCTTGAAGTATCCTAAACCCGAACTCATACAGATATGTAAATGCCGGAGTATCGAAATATGAGGCTAGAAGGGTCGGTATACTCGAGACAAGTTTGTCCATCTTGTATATGGTCTAATGATAAGGATTCTAATTGTTGAGGTGGTATAATCTAGCTTATTATCGTGCCAGGCCGACTGGGCACCAGAGCAGTTTCTGGCTGGCATCTCCAGGGTTCTTGCTGCAAGTTTGCATGGCTTTTTACCCTTCCATAGCTTCATACAAACCATCAATATCCTTCGCATACAACTCGAACGTCTGCTTCCGAGCCACCGAGCCCTTGGCGAGCCGCACAAAAGGCCGCGATGGTTCAGCAACAAGGACCAGCGATCTACTCAAACGGACCGAACTATGCGTGAAGCGGCGATTGATCTCATCTACGCGAGGCCAGATATCGTCTAGAGTAGTCGACGAAGGATCTGCCAACTCAAGTAAGAGAAAGGGCCATTTTCGTTGATGCCCGCCGACAAGTGCGGTGCGTATCAGGGGGTGTGATGATGCGATTCTGTCCTCTAGATAAGCGGCGTACATTTTGATTTCTCCGCTGAGCACAACGAGGTCGTCGCTGCGACCTTGGTAGAGCCAGTGGTTTTTCTTAGCGGGGTCTGGGTGTTGTTTCCAGAGGTCTTTGGTCGGCCAGATGGTAGCTTGCGGTCGAGAGCGAAAGATGTTTGTCAACGCGTCCGTTTCGACCGTGCGATGAACAACCAATTCATATAACTCCTCCTCTCCTACGACATCTTCCTCAGATACCGATTCCATATTCTTGGAGCCTACTAGACCAACAGGCTTGAACTCTATACCCTTGACAGGATAGAAATGAATATAATCCCAGTCCGTCTTGAAATCCAACACTTGAGCTATAGGCCATCCAAAGCTCTCCGTACTCCCGAAAATATTTCGCACTGTGCCGAATTCAGAAGCAAGCCATTGACCAGTCTTTGTCTCAAGGGGCGAACCAGCATAGCATATGAGCTTCAGCTTGCCCAACTCTTGTCGTTTGACTTCGTCTCGCACAAGATCTTGGAGTAGAGATGGATGGTACATCCCGCCATCTAGGCGTCCATATCGATTTATTTCATCTGCCAACGCGGCGTCGAATGGTCTATCGGGGGGTCCCATGACTCCTACTGCATGGACATAGACAGGGCAGACCAGGAAGCCAGCGTAGCCCATTAACTGCGACGCAATTAGACATTTAATCTGCATGGTTCAAGGATAAATAAAAGGACTTACGTGAAATGGCGGCACAGTGGTTAGAATCCGTCGACCGTGCCATTCTCGCAGCAGCGGGACTCGGTCTTGAACTGGCGGCAGGAGACTTTGCGTAATCGGATTCGCAAGCATTCTCTGTGTGTAGTAGATGACTTTGGGCATGCCTGTTGAGCCGCTCGTGTGGACGATAAGGCAAGGGTCGTTGCATGCTTCGGCCCAGGTTTTGTTGTAAGGATAATGGGTACTTGGTTCGTCGTCGACTATTTCCTTTCCAACAGGGAGCAACTCAGCTACTTCAGGAGCGATTGTAGTTGAGATACTGTAATTTGATATTCCTGCCTGGCAAAGGTTGGTGGTAATCTCTTCTGCTAGGGGAAGTGTGGTGGGAATGCAGAGGACGCTATGGCAGTCTGTTTCCTTGATGAGATGAACATGCGCGTCCATCGAGGCGAGAAGCGAGGGCGACAGCATCTGTGCATCACGACAGATGAGCAGGAGTCTCAGCAATAGGAACGGGGATTTCTCAAAGCCGAAATACTTGCACTTTTACCTACCTTATAACCAGCTTTCATAGCCGCCACGGCAAATATAGAATATCTCAAATCGCGAGTGCCATAAAAGGCAAATGTTGGAAAACTTGATTTTGGAGTATGTCCCTGTTGACCTCCTGAGTCGGGTGTAGCTTCCTTATGTCCAGATCCTAGCTTTTCGTCAAGCCAAAATGCAGCTTTGTCAACAGCTTTGCTGAGTTCAACGTAGGTTATATCTCGAAACCCTTTACTAAGGTCACTATTATCCACGGGAATCGATGCAAACACCTTCACAGGATTGTGGCTGGCATTGCGGTCGATTATCGTTGGGATTAGTTCGTGTTTTTCTCCTTGGTTGATGAAGTTCAAGATATCATTTTCTGGCAGTGGTGTTGGTGATGTTTTGGAGTCATCATCAGCTTGGGATATCGAGGGGTGGGACTCAGTTTCGTTTGTCTCTTCGGTCATTTGGACTGTCCCCTTGCTGTTTCTCCTAAAGGGAGCAAGTCTATACACGAACTTCGAAATTAGTGACGGCATATTGAATGATTTGGGAGATGCGTTGGTGAAGAGGTCTGGGGGACTGAGAGGTCCCTAAAAAAATAATGGATTGCTAGGGCATCTGATGTTTATGCTCCGGAGTTTCGTGTTGTCTGTCCGAGTCTCTTTCGTTCCGAGACAGGATTGAAGTTAGATATCTGGGTATTGAGGAATCTTTAAATGTTGCCCGGAGACAAAAACAGCAACCTATATAGGTACGTACGTAGAAATCTCCACATGGCGATGAAACATGACAGGGCTTGTAAATTAGGGCAATCAACAAATATCCAATCGGGCAATCAACTGGCCAGGTGGGCAAAGTAGACGGGCCATACCGAATATTTGGCATTATCTAAATGATCACATGTATGACCTATAAAATAGACCGTTAGATGATTGATAATAATAGCATCCCGGCCAACCCAATACATAACTACACGTTTGATAATTGGCATGAATACCCGATGCCTGTCGCTAATTAATTTCGTAAAAACATTGTAAACATAACCAACCCATAGGTACATGTAGCACACAAACAGGCTATTTGGTTGGAGCTAAGGGACTACGGAGTACAAGTCCGATACCGTATCTTGACAGCCGCATAATCACAATCACAACCACAATCAATTTAAAATCAAATACGTACTCTATATTCGCCGGCCGTTAGGCGCTACTATCAATCTAGACCATACGCCGGGAATAAGAACAAAGTTGCAGCTGAATCAACTCCAGGCGCTGCGCCGCATGTTGGCTTCCCCCCCTTATTCCCGGGGCTGACTCTCTCTCCACACAGTTCGAAAGTTGATCAAGAAAGTTACGTACGTACTGATCTCAAATTTTATATGCTAACTCTCCGATTAAAGTAACCAAGATTTACAATTTTGTGGCTGATGATCGAAAAACCCAGTTTTGACCCCATGAGCTTTGACAATCTGTAACTCGTGCAAGTCAGGATCTAGTCACGCCAACGAACATGATTCGCTCGTACAGCTGATTTTCAACGGTGTGCATATGCAATCAGGAGCAATGGCCTAATGTGGAATATTTTCATAGCTGCACAACTAACTTGACTGGATTTAGAATTGTCCAGACTCTTGCCAGCGGAACCGTCGAGGAAACCAGTTCGGACCTGGCGCAATCAGAAAACTGAAAAGAAAAAAGAAAAAGAAAAAGGAAAAAGAGAAGAAGAAAAAGATAAAAAAGAGCTCTTATATCCTTGCGCCGTTTGCAATGTATCATTCTACTGGCTACGTATTCCATAGCATTATTCAGTGGAATCCACTATTGCCGAGGGTTGGATTCTAACGGTCTTTTTTACCCTTTCGGGCCAAGAAGCAAGCACGCCTACCACATATCCCTTGTCATCGTAGTGATTTCCAGATCAGTGGGAATTTGACATGTCAACGATTTCAACGTTTATCCTCACCGCAGCGTAGACAAGGCCATATCAACACCCTCAACAATCGTGCGACTCAATCCCCTCGCCCACCAATGATTCTCCACCGTTTGCAGCATAAGGCCATATTCTCTAAGTATTCGAAGCGCTAGTACGTCTCTTTGTGTGATCAGTTCCATAAATTGACGCTTCGTGCCGACAAGCCACATGAATACGAACGATGGATGCTGTGCATGCAGCCGCATGGCTACAGCGGTCATTTCAAGCTCGTCAATCGCAAGTTGATAAAGTGGCTTACTGTTTAGGGCGGTGTTCTGGAGTAACTCAATTGTCCTAATCAGGTCTTGCGCAGAAACTGATAGATTCTGTCTTCGGACGCTCGGCGGCACATCTTGATGTTTCCACGGTAGAAGCGGTTCGAAGAAAGCGCGGAGAGGGCCGGACATGACTCTCGCTTTTGCTTCGCGGGTATGAACGTCGTCACCGTCAGGGTAGAGCGGTTGCTTGATAGATGAAGGAGACTTGACAGGAGCAATTCCAGCACTGGCGCCAAGCATAATTGCAACTACCCCTTTGGACAGCTCGCTGAGCTCGACAATCTCGTCCAGGATCCAAGTCGGATTCGTGCGTTTGTCGCGAGGAAATGTTAGATTGAAAAGGAATAGCAACCAAGCTGCACTGAACAAGGCCGTTACTTGCTCTGGACCCCGAGTCTGCATGTCCACCGTCGAGCCTAACAACGGGCGCAATATCGATATGGCTGCATTTTGATGGTAGACACTATTTTCAAGACAACCCCTTCTCTGTAAGAATGCACTCTTGGTATCTCTTTCCGTGAGACAGAAGTGAAGCTCGGAAATGGCGATCTGGAGATGCGTAAGATAATGGGGTTGTTTTGGTGATCCGTTGGAGTCTGTCCATCTTCGAGCCCAGTTTCGCTGAGTCTCAGGTCTTGAGGAGAGTGTTGGACAGATATGAGAGAAATATCTTTCCAGAAAGTATAGGTCCGTGTTCATTGGCCTCAGAGCAGAAAAGGAGTCATTTCCTGTGAGATAGCCTGGGTCAATGATAATGGGAGGTAGCGAGCTGTGTATCTCGCTCTGATCAGTACTACGATTACTAGTCAGGCTAGCACTAGTCGTAGTAGTTGAATCCGGATACAAAGCGCACACCTCGTTCCTCCTAGCACAATTACTGCACGTGGGCCTGGCCAGATTACACTAGATCGACCATTAGTCTTCGATTTTGCAACGTATCATGGAGGCGCGCAATACCAGGAACCCACCTTGACTTTTCTCCTTTTGCAGGGAATACAGCCATGTCTATTCTTGCTATGAAAACTTTTCGAAGGCATCTTTCGTAGGACTGATTTTGCCGGGAAACGTGAGGTGTGCTTTGGATGATAATAGTCGAAGACGATGGATGGTTCCCATTCACATAGCCGGAGGAGTAAGGACTCTACATTGCGCTCATGAAACTAGAACACATCAATGACGCGACCAGATAGAAACACGAGACAAATGTTAACTAGGCGAAGATAACAATTAGCTAGGCGGCGATATTCCTAGCAGGTCAATGTGGCCCTTGTACTAAGACCGGAAAGGGAAGGTGTGCGAGGTAGATCTTCTCGACCAATTAGGCTGGGAGTTGTCTCGAAATGATATTGGAATAGATGCTTAAATCGGCGTCCTTCTTCCTGTAGTGTGTAGTGTTTCCTACGTCGAGATTTGCTTCTTTTTCCTTGTTTCAAAGGAGACTTCCCAGTAAGTGGAGTGTTCATATAATGACCAGATATACGGGAGCAGGATAGAAGCAGTGGTATAAGCATGATCAATTCATTGGGCTTGCTATTGTCGCTACTATAAAAACTAATACTACTTTTCAATGATATGTCCACCACAAACTCGAATCAAAGTCGTGCACCGCCAGTTCGGCTCAGTTTATCCCTATTCATCGCCTTTGCCAACTTCCGACTCGTCCAGTCTGTGATCGCCATGTTCGTGACCATTGGATTTACGCCGCTTGCACTAGGAAAGACTGATGCATCCGCCACATAGAGTCCCTCAGTACCCCAGACTTGACCATCGGGGTCAACAACTCCCTTTTTCGGGGAGTTGGACATGCGGCATGTACCCATCTGGTGAGCGCTGGCTGCTGTCCCGTATTCTGCGATTAAAGGCGACTTTTTGCGGAATTCGCGAACCCATTCCTGGAATTCAGGGTCATTGATGCCGCCGTCGGTGGCACTGATATCTGTTTCGGCTGTGGTGTTGTCTTTTGATCGTATGAAAGGTCGCATATCCCGATATGATGTATGGAATTCTTTAGCTCCGCTAATATATGCAATCTTGGCGGCAGCGATTAATCCTTCAAGGATATGCTTGCGGTCGAATGCTGATGTAGTATAGTCAACACGCGGCTGGCCACTCACGGGATCGGGATAGACGCGTCCTGAGTCTCTGTCTCTAGTCAAAGTAATAAAACCAGCCATGCGACCCAGGTTGGCTGCAAACTTCTTGAATTGTAGACCGTCGAACCACGGCATTGCAGTCAAGAATATACTAGGCACCATTGTCACGTTCTCAATCTTGATTCCATGGCCTTGACCATCCAGATTTTCGAAATCGGAGACCAATGTTGTCAAGCAGTCTCCTTCCCATGGTCGAGTCTGTTCTTCGAATACAGCCGCACCCAGCAACACTGTCAAAAATTAGCAATCGAATCAATTCTCGAATAGTTGGTAAAACACACCTGGATGTAGATGAAGGTTCCGTCCCAAGTGGCTGTTCTTAATGCCGCTGCGCATCAACAACAAAGGACTCTGAAGAGTGCCACATGATACAATGACTTTCTTCGCTTTGATTTGGACCTTCCTACGTGTAGCGTCCTTGCCTGAGGTTCCCAAATGGGTATCTCGTGACGTCCACTCGCCCTCAACTCCAGACGCCACTTTCTTCCCCTTGACATTGTCAAACAGAACCTTCTCAGCTTTGAACCCTTCGATAAAAGTCGCACCAGCGTTTGCAGCATCGACAAGCCATGATGCGACAGGGCCTTGCTTGCCTACGGAATGACAACCGAGGGTACAGTGTCCGCAATAATGAGGCTGGTTGCCCGAATTCGTTGGGATAATTTGTGCGTTGTACCCTAATTTCTTAGATCCTTCGAGAGTGATCTTATTCTGGAAGCTCTGCTCATATTCGGTGTGTACGCCCATTCGATGACAAACCCGGTCTAGCGAGTTTGAAAACTCCGACGACGTAAAGAACGGCAGGCCGGTGTCGGCCCATTCCTGGCGAACATAATTCTGCGTCCGGAGAGAAGCTCCCCAGTTAACAGTGCCACCGCCACCCCAGGTTGCTCCAGCCAGTAAACCCATACAGCCATCGTCAGTTGCAGTGTTACCTCCTCGCTCAAACATATGGGCCAATGCACTGCCCTGGGTCATTGGGAAGTAGGACGATGGATAATGATAGGCTTTTTCGACCACGACCACACGATGACCTGCCTCGGCCAAGTTCTTTGCTGCAACGCCACCACCGCAGCCACTTCCGACAATCACAACATCGGCTTCAATAGTTTCGACTCCATCGCCGGGAGGAAACTGGAGAAATTCGTAGTCAAAGGTGTCTGCTGGCTTGCCATAAAGTGGCACTCGGGGAAAGCCGATGATTTCGTTTGAAGTTGGACTATTGATGAGCCATTCACGTTTTGACAGGAGGAGAACAGATCTGCCGAATTGACGTAGTTGAGGCAGTCTAGAGGTCAACCAGTTGTTCAGAATTTTTTCTCGTGCATCAAAAGATTGGTTCTGGATGGGAGTGGACGACCCAGTCAATAGCAGAGATCCAGCGCGGGTGCTGATGAAAGTTTAGTAATATATGCCAGTCGAGGGTGGAAGACCTACTTTAGTGCAGTCAAAATCAAAGACAAGCCATTTTTCGAATCTTGAGGAACGTTTATTGCGAAAGCTCGTCGCAGACCTTCTTTGAACAGCGGGTTGGCGGATACATTCTCTTCTAGAAATTGGCGAGCTGTCTGGGCCGCATCTGGAGTTTTCAGAGTCCCGGAGATGGCTTCAAAGGCAGACTCGTATTCTTCAGCGGCGATTCTCTTTTGGTATCGTGTCTTGGGTTTCTCTGTCGTAAGAGCGGGGATGACCACGTCGCACAGCGAGAGCAAAGACTCCCACTGGAGATCGGTGAAGACGGGGTCTTCGTGGGTAGGGAATAGGGGCGCCTCGAGCGGCGTGTAGCCAGCAGTCGCCATGTTGATAATCCTATAGATGTGGTGTGTATCGGAGCAATTGCGTGGTGTAGCGTGGATGATACGGAGATGGCGAGCAGAATTGGCGGAAGTTTTGACCGAAGCTTGAACGGAATGAGGCGACGCCTTCCTCGGATGTCTGTCTCTCGCTCCTTCTCACATGCAGCCCAGCCGGCGAGATCAGCTGATGCGGCTGCCATTCAATATATACTTCTCTTTAGTATTCCCAACATCTGCTGTTCCCCGTGTCCGTCCGCATCCAAAACCCCCAGCCAGCCGCGGCAATCCTCATTCGCGGTGGAGATAGCCGGTCTAGCTGCGGGGGAGCAGGGCTGTGGCCCAACCAGAGCATATGATTGCCAGCGCTAATTCAGACAACGTTAGCCCCTACCATACCCCGGAAGATCTAACAGCGCAGTCCAAGCCAGAAGCCCTGCTTGTGAATTCAATTTCCAATCGGATTCGCTTGCCATCAAGGCTGGCTGGTTATCCTCGAAGCCTAGGCATTTGGTCGACACCAAGTGGATTCCCAACAATCTGCCAGCTCACCTCGGCGACCATCTCAGCCCGCCCACCGCGCGCAATGGCTCCTATTTTGGCTTGTCGGAAAGTAGACCTCACTTGGCATATCAGCACTCGCTAGGACTTGCTTGCCTTTGATATTTGAGCTTGTCATGAATCATGATTGCTATTTTGCACCTGTTGGCTGGTATCGCATTCCTCGTCGATGACCGACCACCGACCACCGATACGATACAAGTATCCAAGTAGGTTAAACCGCCAGCTATTGCAAATGCGTTAGAAACTTGGCCAAACATTCAAAAATAGGACAGTCAGTGCAGGGTTTCAAGCTTTTTATAGACGCAGTACGTATAGAGTTATCTATATTTAGTTTAGTAATCAAATTTGTAGGATACCGAGACACATATCAGCTTATATCGCAGCTGCACGAAATTACCAGGAACATCCAATATTATTCCAAGGACCATGGCATAACAATTCCTATTCGGCTCGTGTTTATTCGACAACGTTCTTTGATGGATATCTAGGTACAATTCTTGTCAAAAGACTGTGTCGACTCTTTTTATGACCGGGTCGAGCTCAACACCACTCCCAGAAGTGATGGAGTCGATATTCATTGTCGGCACAATGCCAAATATACCACAAAAACTCCCAAATATATCGGCCTGCTCAAACAAAGACGATTATTTAAAGCATCAATTGTTTCGCCTCACCCACCGTGTTTGTTCATATCCCGAGATCGAACAAACACGCAAAGGATGCCAACCGACAGCACGATAAAAGTAGCAACAAACCAGGTAGGCATACCGTTTCGAGCATCAATGACAATCCACCAAAAATACTTAAAGGCGCAAAGTCGCCATCATGTCAGACAACGGGGGACAGATTCGATACATCAACAACCACACGCAAGTCGCAGAGTGAAACTAGATCGAGGACGCCAACATGTTGTTCAAGACTATTCTTTTCTACGTGTCAGCTAGCTTTGTGAGTGTATACGTGAGTCATTTGTATGCTCGATAGAGGATCAAGTTTTGCTAACAAAGCAGGCCGCTGCCATCGACACGCGTTCAACACCAAGCCCAATAACCGAATTCATGGATATCAACGCACTCACCCAGACACCACCTGCCGATTACCTGCCATCTTCCAATACGACATCATCTCACAGCACAAACGGCACGTTTCCCTCCTCCTTCTCTCTAACAAAACGGTACGACTTCAAAACCGCGCCCTTCAAATGCCACGGCCTCGACTATGGGTACGCAGAAGTCGAGTCTATCGTCGCGGGGATTAAGCATCTCACATCCAGCAGCATCAACAAGGGGAAACCGTCCAATGAAGCGCTGAATTGTGGGCGAGTGAGTTGTTCGGATAATGCTGCTATTTGGTGGTGTAACAATGTACGTCCCCCCTTCCCTCCTCTTCTTTCGTTCGTCTGTAAGATATGTGTGTGGTGGTGGTGGTGGTGTGTGCTGATGAAGAACAGAAAAAAGAAACATTAACCCTCGACTCGTTCGCGGACATTGCCCTGGGAGCAGAGTATGTGCAGTCCAAATGCTCCTATTGGGATGATGCACGGGGTAAGGAGATGGTTGCTGGAGAGGCGAATCCGGGGCCGGACTGGACTGTTGTTGTAAGGAAGAATCACTGCTAGCTGGACTTCCTCCCAGACTCCAGTGTCATAGGGCGTGCCGCATGCTACGTACCTTTTAAGTATAATTATAATTTCACCGTCGAAAATATTTACTTTTTACAACACAACCATCTTCTCCTCAAATCTTTAGAGAAAGTATAAAAATGGCATCTCAAGCAATGCCTCCCTCGACTAAAAAAGAATACAAATTCACCACATCCTTCTACCCCCCGCTCACCCTCTCAAACGGAAAAACTACAACCACAACAATAATCTACCCAACACCCTCCAACCCAAACCCAGCGACAAACAACCCCATCTTCACGCAAGCAATGCACATCCGACACGCAGTATTCGTGCAGGAACAACACTGCCGCGCAGAGGAGGAGATTGATGATGACGATGCGAGGAGTTGGGGGTGGGTTGTTTACGCTTCTGAGCTCACGCAAAACCATCGCCAAGAAGGGGATGAAGGAGGCTTGAGGGACAACGACTATGGAGGAGGAGATGAGCGGGAAGGGGAGGGAAAGGGGAAGGGGCAGGCAGTAGGCACGATAAGACTCGTTCCGCCGCCTCATATATCACACACACATCTCACGGACTCATCAGCGTCAGGACCCGGGCAGGCGGCATACGACTTCTCGCACGAACCATACATAAAAATCACCCGCGTCGCTGTCCTTGCACCCTTCCGCGGCTACGGCCTTTCGCGCTTATTGATGCGGATAGTCGAGGACTGGGCTGCTCAAAACAAGGCTGTTATTGATGAGATGTACACCCAATTCGCGCATGAGCATGGGATAGACGCTCCGCAGAGGAGATGGAATGGGTGGAATGGGTTGATAGGGCTGCATGCGCAGGTGCAGGTTGAGAGGATGTATGCTGCCATGGGCTACGAAACGGATGAGGCCATGGGGAGGTGGGATGAGGAAGGGATCGAGCATGTGGGTATGTTCAAGAGGGTGGCTGTTACTTCTGAATAGAATAGAGAATAGAGATAGAATAAGTATGGTCTATTAATCATAAACATCAGCTAGCTCTACGCTAACAACAGCAAATGACACTAACAATGTACCAGCTCTAGAAGGCGAGCAAAATATGTTCAACACACACCAGCCTGTAAATAACGCCGAAAAGAAAACTCCGAAAATGGCATGCACAAATTCTAATGTAACCGCCAACGCCAGCAAATTGCAGAAATGAGTAGCGCTCGTCGCGGGAATGCGCTCAATAGATTAAAACAAATGGGAATCATGGATATCAATAAGCGCATCAGGTTGCCTCCCCAGAATATGAAAATTGACATGTCAAAAGAAAGGTTCAAGAGCCGTTAGAAGGTGCTCCAGTTCCAGTCGCGAGGGACACTGCTGGCAACGGTGAATTCTGTCTGGCGATGAGGAACCTCAGCAGAGTCGTCGGCTTGTTCTTCGTGTTCAGTGTGGGCGATATGGCGGGCATCTAGCTTCTGCTGGATTCGAGTCATGCCAGCAGCCCGACCGTCTTCCCATCGCTGATACGCCTTGTAGCATTGATCACAGGCCCGAGAAGGGGATCCCTCTGGGTGGAAGCGCGCATTCTGGTCGAGGGGGACCACGTAGGGAGTATGACTGGAGCAAAAGACGTGGCCGCAGTGACGACAGTGATGGCGGCGAGTGAAAATGCCAAAAGAGGAGCGGCACGTGG
This sequence comes from Talaromyces sp. PL2406, assembly GCA_023626215.1. Taxonomy (NCBI): domain Eukaryota; kingdom Fungi; phylum Ascomycota; class Eurotiomycetes; order Eurotiales; family Trichocomaceae; genus Talaromyces; species Talaromyces sp. PL2406. The sequence goes on along the minus strand of JAMAGL010000008.1, from coordinate 1,983,311 downwards.
GCGAATCGCAGGTTTGAGAAGCGGAGTCGGCCTGTAGCAGTTAGTCGAGCCGCTCCTGAGGGAAATAATTTGTGATTGCGTTTGACAATAAGCAAGGGATGAGGGATTTCTCGGTGTCATGCAGCATATATGGTCATGTCATCGAGCACGTAATAGGCGAATAAAATGGCTCGTGACCCCACCAGACAATACATAATGCTTGTGTTGGAAGAAGTTTTCTTCTTCCTTTTCAAACAACAAAACAATCGTGCAACGATAATAAAAATGCGAACGAAAGAACAAGACTAACCTTCCAGTGGTCGCGTGTTGGTACTCCAGTCACCTCGCCCAGTCGCTCGCCCTTCTTCCATACATCCTCGGCTACCTTGCTCACAGTATTCCTCGACTGGAAGTTCGCTTGATACTCGGCCGGAGCTGGGTCTTCATTCAACGAGTCGAGAGAGCCGTGAACACTGCGGGGAGGGGTAATAGGTGAAGGATCTCTGGTGGTAGGCGCTGTGGAAGTCTGGGGTCGGGTAGGTCGCTCGGTCGGACGCAGCACGGCGGGAACATACAGCGGCGCCTTGGGAGGACGGATCTGGCGTGACTGCACGGGGAGAAGGACGGTTGCTGAGGCCAGATGTGGTGAGGTGGGCGAGCTGTTGGCAGGAGTGTTGGTATTGGAATTTGTCGGGGAGGGGTGGCCGTAGATGGAGATTTGGCCAGGGTTGGTGAGAGTCTGCGCGGGGAGAGCGTGCGTGGCCATCATTGTATCGTATTCAGTTGTATTCTATGTGTTGTATTGGTGTAGGTTGTAGAAACAACGACGACGTATTAGTGTAGGAGAGGGAGGTCGTTGAGAGTGAGGGCAAGGTGAGAGTAGACACAGAAAGCAGAACGAGGGCGTCGGGGTAATAATAGTTTGCCCCTAAGGAAGGAAGGAAGGAAGGAAGCGGTGATGAATTCTGGCGGCGGGGGAAAGAGCGAATGGAAAGGGGCGAATAAGCCGCCGTTTCGGGAAGCGTCGCCGTTGCCCAACCAGATCGCCTCTTCTTGTCTTGTTATTACTTTGTGCACTGTCCACTGTCATGAACTAGTGGAACTACGACTACGTACACACTTTCGTTTCCACTGTTCGACTGTCAAAGCTGCAACTGATCATCGCGTCGGCGGGGAGCGACTTTACCGTTCCTTTGGGTCTGTATCTGATCACAATGGTGGCGAGGATGATGGCTCGATGCATCATTCCTCTGCTACTTCTTATCACCTCTCTATCTGCAGCATGCCCTTCACTCAACCCTTTTCGACCAACAGTACACACTACAATTGATCCAACGAGCCAAAGAATCTAGCCAAGCCATAGCCAAGCCATTCGATTCGGGACCGGCCATCAGGAGCCCTAGAATGCGCCACTCAAGTCTTAGTTTCTTGAGCGTGAGTGTAGCACATCATTACTTTTTGGTAGGACAGCTCGATATCGGATCATCACAGCGAAATGGAGATCAAAGCATGTTGGTGCTACAGTGAATGCTTCTCCGGAGATGTCCTGATATTATAGATTAAGGACTGGGATCATGGGTAGGGCTCCGGCTGGGCAGGGATGCCAAGGTCGACCGTCGGTACGACTGTGGTTGCCCGGAAGGGCAATACTCTGGGCGTACGCGCAGATGGATAGACAAAGACAGCATGACGATACTCTGGAGTATTGTCCTCGACTATTGAATACAGAGTCGCAGTCAAAGAATCAATAAAAGATAGTCGAAATGACATCGAGGGTCATCATAATCATGAAGATCCTCATTGACGGCCCAGCTCTGGAGGATATGCTACCAGCCAATCAGCTGCCAGTCAAAAAAGCGGCGCCGTTGTAGTGGGCACTGGCGGTTAATGGATCAGTGCTGAATCTCTGATAGTCGGCGCGGGCAGTCGGAGGACGCAGAATTGAGCGTAGACTTAGTATTGTACGTCAAGACTGTCTTCTTTTGGCAGTTCATTACTATTTTGTGATCGATATGATACACCCTCATAGTGATGCGTCGCACTGTCAAATACATCCGTACCTACGTATGCACTATGTAGTTGAGGGATCCCCGTCGCGACAATCCCTTCCTTCCATCTGCTTATCTTGAGCCGCACACCGCTTTGCACTTGCCGAGTCTGAATGCTGACATTCCATCATCCATTCCGGATTCACAAATTGCTTTGTTTTTCTATTTCCGAGGAGATCGAGTCTGCCGTCTGGAAAGATCTTAGACAAGTCTAGTCTCCATCACATCTGGATCCAGTCCCTCACGCGAGAAATTTCTCAATGCAGTTCGAACTTCGCACAAGAAACGACAAAACACGACAATCTTCCCTTCTTGGAAACCCTGCTCGAACCATGTGGCGACGACAATCCAATGGAGCAGTTCCTGTTATGCAATAATTCAATTTAGGAACGATACGAAGTGGATAGGGTCGGGAAGGGAAGTGATTCGGAAGATTCTTTTTACCATTCCATCGGCTCCACTCGGGAGAACGGATAACCTTATTGTGTAGCTACGTACTAGTCATGGACAGTGGTACACATGGCGGTACATACGTATTCTGTGACATGTAGATAGCATGCATCATGGGTACTTGATCAAGATCATACAGATCAGTTCGATAAAAAGAAGATAGGCGACCGCCATCTCGTCTAGCGGCCATTTACCGACGGATTGAGTGGGCTCCGGGTTTCGCTCGAATGGAGCGCTAGCGCGAACCTTGCTGCATATCATCTCCTGGAGAGGCTTAGCCCGTTTAGTTTCTCATTCCGCATTGCGCTGATTGGCCGCCTCCTGCGCTCTTATCGGAGGGCGTTTATTGGTTGCACTATATAGAAAGACTCTGATTGGACGGTCGAGTGCGACTGCTCTTTTGGGATTAGTATCTAGGCCTGTGTTTCTGATTGGCCACCCCGCCCCTAGGGCTAACAGCTTGGATTAACCCTAAGTCTGCGCCTTCCTGTTCTCCCAGCGAGACAACCCTTCTGCACCAGGAACAAATCATTCATCTCCTCCGTTGAATTTCGCACGCTTATTATCAGAGCTGTCCAGCTTCAACAAGAACTGGACAAATGAGCACAATAAGATGAAGCCAGCTCGGAACTCCGAGACTGCCTGGTCCATGATGACCTATGCCTTGGATCTTTTTCTCGTCATACCAATTTCTCAAATTTGAACGCTCTAGTGGGATCACGGAGACCGTGTAATTTCATCTGAGCTTATATTTCAATCTCTTTGCGACTTCAGCGACGCTACGTCGACAATGATCGTTCAAGCACGACGGCGTTTGCCAACGTGAGGAGTTGGAGCAACAAACAAATATCTATGCCAGGATGGAATACTACCTAGGTACGGGACGGTCTACTCAGCATTTATGGAAGCCGGACAATCGCAAGATTCGGTGCACTCTATTCCTTGGATGCTCTACTTCCGTACGCGTACCATTCAAGCCTAAACCGAACCCGGAACTCCGGACTCTAGTAATTACCAAGCAGGCACACGACGACTATAAAGGGCTGGTAAAAAGAGAGACTATGTTCCTTGATTTCAAAGTTTGATGTTTCTCATCATGGCTCCTTTGCTCATATATGGCGCGACGGGTTATACTGGCCGCATGGTCGGTGAACAAGCCAAGAGTGTAGGTTTAGACTTTGCAATCGCCGGCAGAACAGAGCCAAAGTCGAAAGATTTGGCATCTCGACTTGATGTCCCTTACTACGTGTTTGATCTGAACGATAAGGCCATTCTTGATTCAGTATTGAAAGATACCATTGTCATCCTGAACTGTGCTGGGCCCTTTATACAGACCGTCAAACCACTCATGGAAGCATGTATACGGAATAGGACACATTACCTCGATATCTCAGCAGAAATAGAAAGCTACCAACTGGTGGAAAACTACAACGAAGCCGCACAGGACGCGGGTGTCATGCTCCTACCTGGGTGTGGTGGGAGCGTCGCCATGTTGGGTTGTCTCGCTAGCCACGTTATCAGTCAGGTCAAAAATCCCAAGACAATCGATATCGCCCTCCATGTGGCCGGGCCAATGTCTCGTGGATCTGCCATCAGTGCATCAAACATGACAACCGGTTGTCTTCAGCTTGCAGACGGAGAACTGATCGAACAAGATGCCACCAAAACTGCCGAGTTCGATTTTGATGACGGCAACGGCACAGTCACATCATTCCCAGTAACGCTACCGGATCTCCTCACAATCTCAAAATCATCCAATATTCCCAATATACGGACTTTTGCCTATGCCTCTGGTAATAGTTTTCCAACCGGGGACATTGACCTACTTCCCTATGGTCCAACGGCTGTAGAGAGGGATGCAGCACCGTACCATGCGGTAGCTATCGTGACTTCTGAGGAAGGGATTGCACGACGCGCAGCTTTACATACTCTCAATGGATACACCTTTACATGTTTGGCATCGGTGGAAGCCGCAAGGCGTGTTTTGGAGGGAGAGACGCAAAAAGGGTTCCAAACCCCCGTGCTGGTTTTTGGGAAAGAATTTTCCCTTCGCGCTATACCAATGACGGTCATCAATGACTTTTAGTTGTTATCTTGATTATAGAAGAAACCTCGAGTTTCTGCCCCGCCACGTTTTCTAGGATTGAAGAGAAGTCACCCTGGTCAGCAATTTCCATTGTTCTGTGGCATGCACGGTTCATCTCCTGTTCTTAATGCAGTTCACAGGTCATTCTGAATGTCCATGCAATGAATAAATATGCCTTTGGTCAATCGACCGCATCATCGGAAATTTGGAACTGGAAATATAGGTGATAAGCATGACTCCTTAGCCTTTGAGCAGACTCTAAGATATCCCCATTTATCTTCCACTTTCTTCTCAAACAATTCCAAAGTCAATTTGCTTGCATACAAATGTAGTAAAGAGTTGGTCTTCAACGAGACTACGGATTTCCCGGATTCTCGGATCTGCCGAACTATGTACCATCAATGGATGACCATGTATGTATCGGATATACGTTTTCTTCAGCGCTAAGAACTGGGGAGAGCCGGATGCTCGAACATGGATATTAATCCACTGAACAATGCAATGCGGGGAAACCATGCTTTCCTTCGGATACTCATTCATGCGGTCAACCCTGCCGTTGCGTCGGATATAAGATTTTTAATAAGAGCGGGAAAGTGGCGAGTAGGTTTTCGCCTTGACTTGTTTTCGCCTTTGTTGTTGAGCGATTTGAAGCATTTACTGTTGAGAATAAGCAATATTTCGAAATTTATTGAAGATGGCTTCTAGTCACTCTAATGGCAACAACGGCGCAAGCCCTCTTTTCGGACTTGTAATTGACAACGCCGATATACACACAGAGTCCTCATTTGCGGTGCTCGATCCCATCACCGGATCAGCTGTCCATCTCGCACCTGCAGCAACACAGCAGCAAGCCATCAAAGCCGTCGAAAGTGCTCAAAAGGCATTCGAATCATGGCGCGAGACTACACCCATCAAGCGCCGCGAGATCCTCAACAAGGCCGTGCAAATACTGCAAGCCCGACAAGATGAGCTCGTCAATGCCATGGTGTCGGAGACAGGTGCGAAGAAAAGCTGGGCTGCGTTTAATATCAACACTGGAATTCAATTTGTGATGGAAGGTGCGGGTATGGTGACTCAAGTCAAGGGCGAGCTCTTGCAGAGCAACGATGCAGGTACCATCGCGCTAGTGTACAAGGAACCCTGCGGGGTGGTTCTGGGTATCGCGCCGTGGAATGCGCCTATTATCCTGGGTATTCGGGCCTTTATCACACCTCTCATTTGCGGGAATACCTGCGTGCTCAAGGCGTCGGAGGCCAGCGCCTACACGCAGTATCTCATAGTGGACTGCTTCCGACAAGCTGGATTACCTGATGGGGTCCTCAACTTCATCTGCTGTCCTCGCGCAGATGCCGGACCTATCACCGAGGCCATGATCGCGCATAGCGCCGTTACTCGCGTCAACTTCACTGGAAGTACGCCTGTGGGCAAAATTATCAGCGCCATGTGCGCAAAATATCTCAAACCAGTGGTCCTCGAATTAGGCGGCAAAGCGCCCATGGTCATACTCAAGGACGCAAATCTTGAAGAAGCAGTCAAAGCAGCTGCATTCGGCGCAATGCAGCATCAGGGACAAATCTGCATGTCGACTGAGCGCATCATCGTCGATCGGACTGTATCCGCCAAGTTTCAGGAACTATTCAAAGCAAAGGTTGATTCGATGTATGCGGCTGATCCGTCGGTGGATGCTTCGGCACCTCTTGGAAGCTTGATCAGTGCCACGGCCGGTGCGCGAGTACATAAACTAGTAAATAATGCGGTGGAGAAGGGGGCAGAAATTGTTGGAGGGAAATTCTCCATCGCTGGCGCTATTGTGCAGCCCGTTGCATTATCGAAGATCACGAAGGAGATGGACCTGTATCATCAAGAATCATTCGGTCCTGTAGTGACGCTATTCGAGTTTGACTCAGTCGAGGAAGCTATCGAGATCGCTAACGATACGGAATATGGCTTGGTCGCGTCTGTGTTCAGCACGGATATCTTGCAAGCGATCAAAGTTGCGCGTCGAATCAAAAGTGGTTCTTGTCATATTAACGGTCCAACGGTCCATGATGAGCCACATTTGCCTCTTGGAGGACAGAAGGCGAGCGGTTATGGGAAGTTTGGGGGAAATGCCTGTATCAATGAGTTTACGGAGGACAGGGTGATTACGATCTCTGCAGGAGAACATTTCTTTCCTATTTGATGGGCTGTCTATGATAGAAATGATACATGTATACCGAACTATCGGACTTCAGTATTTTCAACAAATAGCCATACTACCGCTTAGACTATGTGCCCGTATACACACGCTTCAGTCAAAGATGGTAGAAATGTTTTCTGCTTGATAGCTTCTACTCTCGAGAATGGACAAATGATCCAATGTTTCTCAACGCCGGTCTTTCCGAATACAATTCTCTGTCCGAACCGCATAATCAACATCGCAATGTTCCCCGACATGAGTAATATTGAACTACAAACTGACATGCGCCAAGATTGAATGATTTCAAATACTCAAACGCCACATCACTTGGTCCCATGCTGAAGAAAGCTTGACCGGGATGAGGCATATTCGGGATTACCGAGCGAATGGATAGAGCAAATGAGCTTCAACTCCACTTCTCCGCACTACCCCATTGATTCATGTGACAGATTCCTATCAAACGAGTGTTTTGGCTATATATTGTGTTCTTTGTTTCTGCGGCTGATTATCCCTGCTCGACGAGATAACTAACAAGCTACATCCCAAAAGTGTCAAGGATCATGTCGAATTACACAACCGCCACAGCGATGCTCGAGGCTTTAGCCTCAGCAGGCGTATCGCATCTCTTTGTCAATCTCGGCAGTGACCATCCTGCAATTGTCGAGGCAGTCTCAAAATGGCAATTGGATGGCCGACAAGGACTACGTTTTCTGACTGCTCCAAACGAGTTCGTCGGTCTTTCAGCGGCTCAAGGCTATTTTCAAGTCAGCGGAGAAATGCAGGCCATGCTCGTTCATGTTGATGCTGGGACGTTGGCGATGGCGGGCGCAATACATAATGTTTCCAGGGCAAGGATTCCAGTGATTATGATGGCTGGAACGAGCCCTATTACCGAGGAGGGCGAGATGCGTGGGACTAGAAATGTAAGGCTTTGTGGCTATGAACCGGAGATTTTCTGGTGCTGACTTTTTGTGTTTAGGAATTCATCCACTACATACAAGATAACGGCAGTCAGCGAAACATTTGCAAAGGATACTCGGTGTACGATCACGAGATCCGAACCGGCAAAAACGCAAAACAGATCATTCTTCGAGCCGCTCAATTTGCAAAGAGCGAGCCCCAAGGTCCGGCCTATCTGGTCGCTTCTCGGGAAGCGCTGGAAGAAGAAATCGAGCCTTACGAGGTGAATGCAAAGAAATGGGCACCCATCGCCACTTCAGCCTTGTGTCCAAATTCGGTCAAGGAGATTGGAGCTGCTCTTCTGACTGCCGAGAACCCTGTCGTGATTACTACCTACCTAGGTCGGGACAAGGCTGCTGTTCCTGAGCTCATCAAGCTTTGCGAGTCTTTGGGGATTGCTGCTATAGAGGCTTTGCCGGCATATTTGAACTTTCCGCATACTCACCCGTTATATCAAGGCAGCCAGTGGAGTGAAGGGTTGAGTCAGTCTCCTCTGGATACCGCTGATGTGGTGCTGGTAATTGACTGCGACGTACCCTGGATAAAAAGCGTTTTCCGCCCTGCGGCCTCTGCCAAAGTCTATCATATTGATTGCGATCCCCTGAAAATTAATATGTCGTTGTTCCATATTGACACTGAATTAAGCTGCCAGGCTAATGCTCGCACCGCTCTCGAACAACTCAACGAGTTTATATCGACTGCCCAGACTGCTGAAACAAGCATCGCTGTGAGTGCACGAACTCAGAAGCTTGCAGCAAGACACGACGAATACATCGCACACATCAACAAACTCTCAGCCGTCCCATCTATCGACGAAGTCATAACTCCACACTACGCGCTTTCTGTGCTTCGATCTGTCCTAGACGACTCTTGCATTGTCCTCTCAGAAGGCATATCTAACTTCCGACCCGTCGCTGACGTCCTAATGCGCACTCAGCCCGGATCATATTACACATCCGGAGGAACAGCTCTTGGATGGCATGGAGGCGCAGCAATCGGCGCAAAACTAGCTTCCCCATCTTCAACCGTTGTTGCTGTTACGGGTGATGGGTCTTTCTTGTTCAGTCTCCCGGCCAACGTACATTGGATGGCGCGCAAGTACAATGCTCCATTCTTGACGGTTATTCTGAATAATCGTGGATGGAAGAGTCCGATGTTGAGTGCTATTACAGTTCACAAAAATGGACATAGTAGCAAAGTGACGGCGGATCAGTTGAATGTGACATTTGATCCGAGTTGCGATCACGCGCAAGTTGCAGTTTCGGCGGGTGCTGGATTCGGGGTGTGTGTAGAGAAGGCGAGTGAGATTGAAGGAGCGTTGAAAAGGGCACTTGAAGTGGTGCGTGGTGGACGAGCAGCTGTGGTAGATATCCGGTTGCCCAAGTTTGAGGTGGGAGATCGTGTAGGTTAGTTAGCTCTGTTAGGTGGTAATCAATACCTTGATTCTCTGCTGCCAATACTGTCTATAGATTGATACAATAAATTTCTTCTCTAATATAAGGCTTTCAATTAGTATGCTGCTGTTTGTTACAGAAAAATTCTATATGTAAAGTCTTTCAAGATGATTTCTAGCCCTAACGAACATGATGTACATCTAACCCCTGATATTCAATTTATCTTCAATCAAAATAAACCCCTATTGAAATACAATCAGATCAATGTCTAGTTACAAGCTTGAAAAAATTGGCGATGCGCTCTATCAAGCTAGGCAGCTTGTGCTTGCTTGTTGCTGGTTTGCTAGTTGAGGATTTGCTTATTTGAGTATTGTCGTTGATATAAGGGAATGGCTGCGCGCGAATTGCAGCCTCAACCTCCTCGTAGGCATCATATCCATAAAGCCAGGGCTGGATCACGGGGCAGGTCCACCTGCTTGGGAATGCTCCTTCGATTTCACGGCCTAGTTGAGATAAGAAGATCTTGTCTCGTGCCTCTTGCTCAGGGCCATCGTGCATATGAAATGACTCGCGCTTTATCGAACGGGTTAGCAACCTGCTAAATCAGATTTTTGGACGAGAAATAATACTAACCTGCTTAAATGTCTCCTTGACAATTCTTTCACCGCGAGTCTTTCGTAGTGATTGGTACATGTTCAGAGCCTGAGGTAGCTGGTCCTTTGATTTGATATGGCCTAGAAGAAGGCCAAGTACAGCCCCGTCTTCGATAGCAGAGTTTGCGCCTTGTGCCAAATATGGTAACATAGGATGGCACGAGTCGCCCCTAACGGCGGTCTTAGCATCATTTTGATTATTGTAGACACGAAGTCAGGATAAACTTACACTAGAACGAAGTTGAACTTTTCATTTACCCATGATGCAACCTCATCCCCTTGCAATGGTCAGCTATTAGTTCTTGTGACTTGCGAATCGCATATAATTGCAATGACTTACGATGCATCAATTTCCACTTCTCAACACTGTCAACCATTTTCAAGAAACGAGTCAAGATTGGATCCCAGTTCTCAAACAGGGAAAACATCTCTTCAATATTTGCAGCCTCCCGACTGGAGCCTTGTGGCAAATCATCCGGTACTAGGAGCACGATGTTGTACTGATTTCCAGCCTTCAGGGAGTAGCCCACAGCATGCGCACCTGGCCCGATCCAGAAATGGACTTTAGGGTTCTTCACCCATGATCTCAGTTCGGGGTCCTCGATATCCTCTAAATTCAGGACAATTCGATAAGCAAGATCTCCAGTGGGCAGAGGTGGGTCATCCTTTTTCAGAAAGAGTGAACGACATTTTGACCATAGACCGTCCGCAGCCACAATGAGATCGGCAGATGCTTCAAGGCCCGAAGCACAAGTTACTCGGCCCTGATCAAAGTCGATATTGTCCACTTTCTCATCAAGTTTGACTTGAATCCCGAGCTCCTTGGCTCGCTCGTAGAGTGATACTTGCAAATCCACGCGATGGGAATCGAGGAAAGGCGCATTGTACTTTTGGCGCATCTTCTTATCGAAATTCTCTTCTCGGGCTAAAATCTGGCCAGAATAGCGATGGACGAGAAGTTCAGTTGGCTCGGCCGCGGATTTCCATAATTGGTCTGGTAGATTCCATTTTTGGAGTATTTTGGTGGAATTGGGGGTTATTTGCAGGCCCGCGCCGACCTATATCTCTCCGTTAGTCTGAAATAGATGAGAAATCCTTGTCCAGCTTTTACCTCTCGAAGTTCTTTTGCAGATTCAAATACAGTGACATGATGACCGGCTAGACTGGTTGCTATTGCTGTTGCCAGTCCACTCAAACCCGCCCCGACAACGATGATATTCAATTGAACAGGCGCAACTGCTGCCTAATCTATATGTGAGATGAAGCTTGTTTTTTTTTTTTTTTTTTTTTTTTTTTTGCCGGTAGAGACACATACCATGGCTATTTGCCTTCAATGATAAGCCTTTGATTGCTTCGCGTTCGGGCTGTACACGCTCTTCCTGCTTATCAGGGCAAATTTATGTCAAGACTTTGCGTAGCTACTGGAAGATAGATAAATTTTGACAGCTCCTTGTATCCAGTCGTATGACACTATACCGAATGTAACACATGTTAGCTCTATCCTCAAAGTGGTTTTAGCTACAACCCCGGGGGGTGTTCCGTGCTCGTTCGGGAAATCCGACCAGAGAGGCAATTGAGGTTACTATCAAGCTTACACAACTGGCTAACTAGTCATTGCTTTCTCCATCCACTGATCCGGACTTGTCATCAGCTTGCACTCATCGCAGTGATGTCGAAGTTTTGCTTGTCTAGCAACCGGATATGCCGTGCTACTGTTCACATTCCTGTTGGCCGAGAACCACTTCTCATTCTCAACATAGCTAGGTCCAGCATACTCCCACCACTGGAACATAAAAGTTTAATGGCTGCGCAATCTTTCATCTTGTGACTTTGTACAACTAAGCTTTCCAAGTTAGAGCCTAAATCAACCTTGAAACTCGGTGAATTCCCTTAGCCATGCCAAAAGTCGGATTTCCCGTGAGCACCCCGGAGACATGGAAAATTCTAACAGCTAGGTAGCGGCGATTCCGAGTCAGTTTCACATACGTACGATCTCAAACTAGACATAGCGCTCCGCATGGTATCACAGTCTAAGCGCCCCCGCAAGGACCCCGGTTACCCCGGACTAAGGTCATGCAGTGAAACGAGTGCCATCGCCGGACTAGAAAAGGACCACCTATCCTGCAAGTCCTTTCGCGATGGGACACTAACAGAACACCGAAAGTGACAAATTCAGCACGATGAGCAAAGACACAATTTCTTCTGGCAATGAGGCTCTACACGTCGAGACAGTTGGACGCGTCATCCCTGAACCGGACATTGAATCTGAGAAGAAGACCGTCAACGACTTGGTTTTGATACCTCAGCCGACCCAAGATCCCAATGATCCACTTGTATGTTCATGACCCATCTGATACATACTCTTCGGTTACTAGATGACGTCCGAATGCTAACATCCATCTATAGAATTGGACGACTTTCGAAAAGTACTCCACCTATCTTACAGTATGCTTCTTCACTGTCCTCGCAACCTTCAATTCCAGCAACTTCACTGTCGCTATCGTCCCTTTGAGTAAGGAGTTTCACGAATCCACAACACGGGCCGGTTACCTCGTCTGCTTCAACGTCCTCCTACTCGGTGTAGGAAACGCAATATGGGTCCCCTTGTCGCGCGTCATCGGCAAACGACCCGTGTACTTGGCCGCGCTTCTGCTCCTCATCGGAACGAACATATGGAGTTTCTTCACGCATAGCTTCGAAAGTCTTCTGGCGGCACGTATTATATCAGGCTTCGCTGGTTCTGCCGCAGATGCTACCGTGCCATCTCTGGTTGCCGACATGTTCTTTGTTCATGAGCGTGGGCATTGTATGATGATTTTCCACTTTGCTCTTAGTACTGGATTTTTCCTCGGGCCCCTCATCTGTGCGTATATAACACAGGAGGTTGGCTGGCGTTGGACATGCGGCTTAATTGCGATCGCTGGTGGTGTCACCTTTCTTTTGGGTTTGGTCTCAATCAGGGAATCCAATTACCCTCGTGAGACGGCTGATGTTGACCTGCCGAGCTCGTCCTACGAGCCCAAACGGAGTCTTATCTCCTGGATGAGCTTGACGAGTGGTTACCGAAAGGACGTATCATTTTTCAAGGCGTTTTGGTCTACTATTCGTCTCGCAGCATACCCGCCAATTACTTGGACTGGTCTAACTGTTGGCACATTCGTTGGATGGTAAGTATGCATACTCCTACGCTTCTGGCCTACTCGCTAACTCTCTTTAGGAACATCGTCGTACAACTCACTTCCAGTCAAGCTTTCACCAAGCCCCCTTATGGCTGGAAAGTCGGTAGCCTCGGCCTTCTCTCCATATCCGGTTTTATCGGTGCGATTTTTGCGTTCTTCCTCGGAGGCAAGCTCATTGATATGATCGCCAATCGCATGACCAAGGCAAACAATGGTAGAAGAGAACCTGAATTCAGATTGCCTGCTATCGTTATTCCTGCTGTCATTGGCCCGATGGGTGTTCTTATTTTTGGGCTCTGTGTGGCTCACAAGACGGCCTGGATTGGGCCTGCGTTTGGGTATATGATGCAAGGTTTTGGGTTGACAGCGGTCTCTAACGTTGTTGTCACGTATGCTGTTGACGGATATAAGGAGGTACGTGACAAAATTATTATAATAACCTCGCCATAGTGCTCTGCTAACAGATCTCGAAGCTCGCTGGAGAGGCACTTGTTGTCGTCTTCCTTATCAGAAACACTATTGCAACCATCCTAGCGCTCTACACTGTGAGCTGGCAAGCGGCGGGTGGTATCCAGGATGTGAGTAGTCTCAAGCTAGAAGCGCGTCTCTAATACTGACTATCACTAGGCGTTTGGTGAAATGGTTGCGATCCAATACTTTTTCCTTCTCATTGCGATTCCAATGTACTTCTATGGACGAAAGATTAGATCTTGGACACGTACTTTCGGACCTATGGCGGAGATTGCAGCATAATTGACCTACTCAATACTGCATATGCTATCAAGGTTAACTATTGCTTCAGATAGTATTTTGCAATTAATACCTACCAATTTAATTACTTTCAACTTAGTTGCAGAGATATCAACTGCATACACCATTTATTAAAAGTATAATTGTCTATAGATCTTATATCTCGTTAAAAACAGGTCACATCAACTAGCATGTTCTGCATGACTGCTAGCCTTTCGAAGTCTCTCACCTACTTCCACAATATAATCGGTATCAGACATCGAATTACAATCACTTGGTCACTCGACTTTGTCTTGAATACATTCTTTTACATGACTATGTAGTGCTAGAGCATTGAATTGCCTTCGATACTGTGAACGAACTATACCATGTCATTCGCAGCATCAACCAAACGGACGACGATGAGATTCATATTCCCCGAGAAATGGTCATACTCGCTGAACCGACCCTTCCTTTTAAACGAACTCTGAACATGACAATAATGAGGAAGGAAGTAGAAATGGCCTGCCGGAGTCTCATCGAAAATCTCTACAAGAAGTAGGAGGACAATGGTCAAGGTTTGAATACTATTTAGCCATGTTTACATTGTATCAATTGCAGTGTCAATTTGAACAAGTATTCCACTGTCTATCTATGCATCTAAATGCAGTAAAGTTCTCATCATATCATAACAGATTTTCTCAGTCACATAACTGTCTTTCTTGTAGTCTTCATGCCCTGCCACAAAAGTCCTCATCCACCTCGCCGGAGTTGGATTCTCCCCATTAGCCCTTTGCCCTATCAAGTCCAGATATGGCTCTAATGGGGAACAGTCCGATGGCATGAATCCGGCATGTTCTAAGTACGCCTGTACAATAGCAATTAGACCAGGAAACTGCTCTGTTACAGAATTGTCTTCTTCGTTGATGATTTCGTTCAACGTCATAAGAGCATACTCTTCGCCCTTATCTGGTTGCAGCATGAATCCATTCGTTGTTGTCGAGGATGAATCCTGCGCCGGTGTAGCATAATTTTCTTTCACAGTCCTTTCATAAGTCTCTGATGACCACCCTCTTCGACGAGACCACGTCTTCTCTGTAGTGACCGCATCTCTCCTCTGTGGCCTCTCCATCGAGTCACCGACTTTCGCGATAGGAAGGTAAAAGTTGAGGTGAAAGACCGTAATAGCCCGTGAGAGCAGATACATAAATATAGCAAATGAGGCATTATCCGAATCCCACAATTGGATTTCTATAGGTCGAAACTCGACGCGCCAGCCAGGACCTGTGTCATCCATTGGCGGCTTTAGACGAACCGTCGGCCAGGTCCCACTGTATAAGAGATCAAAGATATTTGTGCATCTGTCATCCATGTTTTGAATGTCGTCGGAAGTCAGAAAAAGAGGGTCGCGGGAGAGTATCAAAGAGAAATGAACTGCCAATGGTTCGTCCATGCCCGCCATCAATGAATTGATCCTTTATCTGTCGTCCTTCGGATCTGAGATACTGTTCGCACTCAATATCAAGTCCGGAAGGCTTGCCTTGAGAGATGTAAGTCCGGTTATAAGTCCATCGTTGGGGTAATTCCTCCATCTCTTCAGCAGTACGATCATTCGCACAGTCTGCGAATCGTTGCCATCGGCTATCGTTATCCACCAAGAGTCGTTTCCAAATTGGTGTGGCTGCTGAAAGAGCCAACATTACAGGACCCAATGGAATTAATTGATCGTGCAGCCACCTCGCTTCATCTTCATTCCGAGTCTGAAATGTGACTTGAAGACTGCCACTACCCAGCCCCAAATTCATGCCTTCAAGGTATACATTATTTTCGTGCTTCCGCGGGTATAAATTCCTCCTGCCTAGGATCTGTGCTAGCTGCTTTGGTCATGGAATGGTAATGGCGTTTTCTCGTCCCGAAAGATTGCTACTTGAGTTTCTGATCTTCCAACTCGGCGAGTAGAGATGTTATTTCTCAGAAGTTGATATCAGGTCAGTGGACAACCCAATTCGTTCGGTAGCGTAATTTTAGGTCCATCAATGGTCCTGTGATCTGGTCCAGAAAATTTATGCGATGCGCCGAGCTGTGGGAATATGCAGATAGATATCACATGCTGATTCGACTCGAGAAGATTCTTGAGCAGGGTTCGTCTAAACAGCTCATGTCAATCCGACTGAATGTTGGCTTGTTATCTGAGTTGACTCAACTCACCGTGTCCTCATGTTCTCTTCTACTTGGAGCAGATCCGAGATACTTTTTCCATAAGGGTTTGCAGGCGTTGATTCCACCATATAAGTCGCCCACTCCCAATGCATGATGGCCTTTTCATGGGCAGATCCACTAGACAGGGACCACTATCAGTATCGCATACGCAAACTTTACTTCGAAAACAGTCAGATACCCAGAAAACATACCATGTTTGGGTCTCATCTGATTTGAATTTAATTTTTTCCATTTCTCCATGAAGTCTTCTTGTGCTAATAACAAGGTTGCACGTGAAGAGGTAGGATCTAGCTCTATCAAAGTGAATTGCAGCTTCAACGTGCTTAATTAGCCTTTTGTTCATCAAAATAGCTACACAAATATGATTTACGTTATCACCCCATAGCGGTTCTGGATCGGTCCGTTCTCGATAATGTTCCCATAACTAAGTGTAACAATTGCTTTGTCAAGTCAGCCGACTACTTCTTGAGGCTCGTTTTTCTATTGCGAGATAAGATCAGATATTACCTCGACGGCGCATTTAGGTGCAGCAGGAAAGGCACTCTGAGCCTCTTCCCATGATAAGACCTCTCCATCAATTCTTGACTCCGTCCATGTTAGCCGGGCCGCATGTCGATATATCAATTTCAGTGTTGATATTTTGTCTACTTACGCATGTCCCATAATTATAGCAGATAGTATAATATTGTTGCTCGTTCAAGCTTATTGCTTTTTCAAATCTTGAGTGGTTTCCATCAAGGGTATTTAATAGATGGGATGTGCCTGTCAAGCTTCAACATTTTCTCGGCGGACTGGCAACAGAATGACGATACACTTTTTCTCCACATTTGACAATGGCTTTTCGACTAATCTCATTGCCTCCTCCGTAGAATTATGATCTAATAAGTGGGACAAACTACACATTCAGAGCGTCGTGATCTCTGAATGTTACCTTGTATCATGAACCCTTGCACCGATAACTGCAGCTTGTCAAGCCACGACGCGGGATCAACAAACATACGAATTTAGTCCAATAATTCGGAACTTCATATCATACAGAAATACCAAAATAAAAAAAAAAAAAAGAAAAGAAAAGAAAACTGATTTGCCATTGTAATTGGCTACTATTCCTCGGTGATCGTTCTTGGTGTTAGGACAGGGATCTCGGTGATGACGTCAATGTCACTTTTCGCTGTTCTCGGAAAAAGTACGCACATCAACCATCCTACTGCGAATATGCCCCCCAAAAAAGATATGCTCGATATTGAAAGTTGCAAATTTGACCAACTGAATTGGTATTATCCCGTGGAATGTGTAGGGAGTTGGATGTTTCTGGTCTGCCACGGTAATTAGGGTTTTGCAATCAGGGTTATGGCAAGCTCCGGTCCAAAATAGGAAATTGTTGTTGGATAGCCCTAATCCATGACCACGAAGATTGCAGAGAGGCCTCGCGCCTTCCAGAAACTATAGAAGAGTTTTAATACATGAAGGAAGCTTCTGAACTCTGGCCCTTTGTCAAATTGTAAATACTAGTCATAAAACATGTTCCATTTATACATTTAGTATTCAGTTACCGGCAATGGATCCAAAGTTAACTATTCATAGATCTCGCGAGGGTACTCTCAATGATCATAAATCATCGGGTAGTGTAGCCACCATTTGCGAAGATGGTCTGTCCCGTAATCCATGCTCCTTCTGTGCACAGGAAGCGCACCAACGGTGCAATGTCGGTCGTCTCGGTAAGACGGTTACCCATGCCATTAGCCTTGTGGAACTCGACAGCTTCGGGGGATTCCTGGGGATAGAAGAATGCTATGCGGTTGAATTAGTCTATTACTCTTTTGATAATGATGATTACGATGATGAGAAATTAGCTAAGTTGAAAATGGGTAAGGACTCACGAGTATCCATTGGTCCTGGCGCGACGGCATTCACGCTGATCCGGCGCTGTTGGAGTTCCTTACTCACACCCCTAAATTTCTTCTTGTTAGTAAAATAGACGTGTTTGATGAAGCATAGATAGGAAAAATCACCGGGTAAAGTGCTCAACTGGGGCCTTGCTGCCGGCATACGATGTATAGAAGCCGGTGAACGCAGCCAGGAGAGCAGTGACGATAGTAATAATTTTTCCGCCGTCTGGAACGTGGGCGGCGGCCTCCTTCAGAATAAAGAATGCGGCCTTGGAATTGATACTGACAACAAGGACATGTCAGTATGTAAACAGGACTTGAGAAAGAACGCATGTCATACGCAAACATAGAATCGTATTCAGCCTCGGTAATCTCCGTAATCGGCTTCTTTAGCACTTTACCAATGGTGTTCACAACAATATCCACCTTCTGAAAGTCGGCTACTACCGCTTTGAAGAGGCCGGTGACAGCATCGGCGGTGGTGAGATCGCCTTGATAGAATCTGACTTGAAGCGAGGGATGCTTCTCTTTGAGCTCAGCCTCGAGCTTGGTAGCATCGGCTTTCGAGCTGTTGGAGTTGTAGTGAAGAGCGAGGTTGGCGCCTACATTTGCTAGTTCCCTGGCGATATCCGCGCCGAGGTTCTTGACACCGCCGGTGACAAGAGCGACTTTTCCTGAGAGAGCCATTTTTCTGAACTTGTACTTATTTTGTAACATGTAGCGTGTAGAACGTGACATGGCTCTTGTCCAGTAAAGAGGAGCTATTTATATATGGTTTGGGGGGAAATGCATGAGATCAGCCAGGCCGGTGCTCAGTCTAGGGTTGCAATGTGTTTTCCCGATTTGGAAAGCGGGTATAATTCAGCCAGCCTCAGTGGCTGAAATGATTCAATGATTCGAATGCGGTTTTTTTGGGGTCCACCGATCGCGATCACGATCTACGATCAACTTCAAGCAAATGCGACTCGCCCAGGAAATTATGAGCAGGGGTGGAGGGTGGGCCACCTCATCGTGCGGGCAGTAAAGCCTACACAATCCCATGCAAGAAATCCGCATTGCAATCATGCCTGAATAGAACGATGTGGAATGTAAGGGTAAAATTGTGCGTGACTGCATAAGGAGCATAGCTACTACTACTTGGTTATCTTGATATCTTGATCCATTCGAGCTTTTCGAAGGTTTGTTGTAGCTCCAGATGTCGGTATAACGATCCTATTTTAGTGCTTTTAGGGCTACAAATTTGATAGTTGACCATGTAGACTTGCGGCCTGTGGCTGGATTACATCTGAGCGAAGTCAAAATACGATTTTAAGCATACATACTGCGTAGCAGAAACAGAAAAGAATCGATTGGTATGAGAGTTGACTCGCGAATTATTCACAAAGTTAGTAAGCACCGTCGAAGCCCCAACTATGATTTGTCCAAATGATGAATCTACTGCACCAGCCTGGGTTGCTCAAACACAGGCATAGCAACCGCTACCGAATAATCACGGCCGAATTGACATGAATGCGCAAGCAACAGCTGGATACCAGCCACCGCAATACTTTGTATTTATGGTCGATGCCATGAAGCGCTCCCATGCCATTGACAATTAAACTCATAGAGATCGGCGTGTCAGAATGGAGCACGAATAACTCCTCTATTCTGAAAATTGCGGCGGCGACATCGACCGAAGAGTGTAGTATGTGATAATTCCACTGTGATCCTCAAGGAACGGAGTTGGATTTTGGCCGTTTGCGCTATACAAAACAGCGATTCTGTCTGCCAAAGGGATATCTTGTTGTTGATATCGCAGGATTTTCCAAGAGTTCTTTCTCAAAGAAAAGTGGAGCCAATAGACTTGTAAAACAATAGTGTTTATATAGGCAGTATGATAGTCATACTGCGTGTTTTTAAGATGGATTACGAAATGTGTACGGCCAGCCTAACTTCCATAGTAAGAAACTATATATCTACCTTTTCTTTCCATACAGTGATGAATTCTTGGATAATGGAAGAGACTGAATCCAGATAACCAGCTGGATCTAAGCGATTGATGGGCAGATCACCCAGTATCCTAGTTGAAGAATGGGCTCTGAGGGCATCAAAAACTCGCTCAGTCGCAGTCGCAGTCGCCATAGCAAAATGATCAGTAGTGAAGAGATTAAAATTGGGCAGGTACAAGTTTTGTTTCGTTGTTTACTAAATATTATGCCAACTGGTAGATATAACTAAAGTGCTACGCGCTGTGTACAGACCAAAAAGCTTTGTTACTTTCTTGAAAATTAATATGCGGCATGTGCCGTATCATGTCATACCGATTCTAGCTAACTGTACTATGATTGTAAGTAACTGACTTAGCCCTGGAACAAAGATATTTGGATGACTAGTATTACGTGGATAGAATTTTCAACATTAAATTGTCTTATTATGTTCCACGGCACTCTGTAATTTGAACATTCGAGATAGACACAGTCTTGTTAGCCTATAATAGATAGCAACAAACATTAGGAACAAATAACATACGATCAACTAGACGCATTGCTCGCAGGACTTCACACTCCAGCAATGATGAAATTACTGTCTGAAATGACTGAAGTGTGTAATTTTTAGCTATTTTGACACTTGCAGTCGAAGTTGATTATTGGGTTCAAGCAAATAACGCGAGTAACACGCTTTCTCAGGGTCTTCTATGCAGTTCGATCTCAATGAAATTTGAGTTTTACTAATGAACTGCGTCCTGCGATATAGATGGTTTTTTCGTGACACAATTCAAGTGTAACATCACGTTCAAGTGATTCTGCTTGCACAATGCATCTTAAATGACAACTCTCTCCCAGTCTTTGGAAATCCTCAATTGAGAGCCATTCGATTGTAAAGGTGACGTCCTCCGAGCGGAGCACTGGCTGGCCATCATGTTCGATCTGCACTTCCAAAGAGCCGGCAGCGTATAATGATGAGATATCCTTTATTCGTTTTGTCAAGGTGGTGCCTGAAGTGAGCGTTTGATAAGTGGACGACTCATCATAGTCAGGCCAAGACTTTGTTGGCAGGCGGTTATCTGACCAGGAAACATTCTTCGCCTGTGGATTCTCCGTACTACTGGCGGGTTGATCCACCTCCGGCCTCTCAAAACGACATGAGTAACTCTCATCCGTCTCTAATATTGAACTGCTGTTCCCACCTACACTGCCTCCGAAAGGCGTTGCTTTCATCGAGCTTAAACTGGTATGAAGACTATCCTTTGCCGACACCGATGTCGGTAATGTCAAAAGTGTACTTTCGAGTGGACATGGATAAGCGATCTTTTTCCGAGTCGATATCAAGGCTCCAAAGCTCTCCTTACATGCACTCTCAAGATACCGATTAAGACTTCGTTGTAAGTCCATCAATTGGGGACTGTAGGGAAGCCTCCAACCTGGATATAACCTGCCGTGACATCGTGGTGTATATGTTTTCCCATGCAGAGATATGAAGGCATCGCACAGAAAACAGGCATCTTTACTAGAGCAAATCACTCGAGGAAATTTGACGTCTAGTTGAAGCTCGCAGTGGAAAATGAGTTGTATTTCGGCGTGAATTCTCGCCTGTTGCAGTGTGTTCTGAGCTTGTTCCGCGAACCGATTCGCGGCACCTGATTCCGTCAGTTGTAATGCTTTCCATATCTGGCCGATCTTGGTGGTATGATATTTCGGCACTACTCGTGAGATCGCTGACAGAAGATTAGGTTCGTAGTTGCCAATTGCCGGGTATTGAAATGACTCCTGTGGGAAACATATAGACTCGACTCTTGCCTGACGAACAATGGGAAACTTTCTTGCAACTTTACATAAGATTGTGACGGCTTCTCTATATCTTGCCACTTTACTAGTCATGTTCAAAAGACTCGTTTTCAATGACGGATCCATGTCTTTGTCCGACACTAGGTGCAGGGCGGTGGCGATTGATTGCTGTCGGTGGAATCGATAGATGCCATCGACAAGTCTCTCAAGTTCCGTTAACGTTTGGTGATTAGACCAAGCATTCACAAGGCTGATTGTCTCTTTTGCTGCTTGTAAGAATGACCCCACAATTGTTGTTAACCCCAGGCCTTCTATTTGGTGTTTATCAAGCTTCTTGATATATCTGACAACTTGGAGCAGATTGTCATTGATTGATCTCCTGGTACCTCTCTTGCCTGACGATAAACTTAGCCGAGTCAGTATCCGTGAAGAACACATGGACACCACTTGTGTAAAAATTTCATGTTCTACATCACGAGGATTCCGTTCACCTTACTCCATCAGAGGTCCCTTCAACGTAAGCGCTTTGTCCATGGAACTTACTAGCAAATCCGCATTCAAGAAGAGCAAATATCTGATTAAGGCCACGCTTCATATCATTGAGGATGCTGTTGCCATCATTGGTCCCCGCTTTGTTAACAGCGAGGAAGATTTTCAAGTAACTCGAATCACAGCTCTCTCCAACACAGACAGCTGGGATGTGTTTGTTGTCATCTCTGATGCTTGCAATAAATGCAAGTATTCCCGTGAAGCTACGCTCCTTATCGAAAGGGAGTGTATATATTTGACTTCGAGAATTTGGTTGACAATTCAACTGGTTGCTTCTTGGCTTTTCTGGAATAGAATGCAGCAGCGACAACAGAGATATATCTTCTGCACACTTTATCTGAAGGTTTTTCTCGGACTCCATCATAATTCTTGGGTTCGAATATAATGCAGCGAGATGGAATTATATCCGCATGACGACACATTGATGAAGCTAAAACTAACAAGAGATCCTCTCGTCAGGACAAAACATACGGTATTTCCCGGGACTTCGAAGTGTGCTCCATTCAGCTATCGTGTCATTTCCTGAAATACCACACTGGAAGTTATTGTGAAGATGTTATTCTGATCTGGCGTGGCGCTTCGTCTACAATCGATCAAAAACCGCAATTATGATCGATTGCTGCGAGGTGACTGGGAAAGTCATGTGTTGATTCAAGATTGGAGTTGTGCAGCACGCAAGTTACTCTCCCAGACTGATTCGTGTGTACTCATAATTGGTTGTAGTTGCATGTCGACAAGGGTTGTTATCAGGCATCAGACCATAGCGCCTATGGGTGGCTTGCACCAAGCTTCCGTTTGTGAACTTGTGGGTTTTGATCGATTATTTCCAAACTGCCGAACACCCGGTCCGAGCCACCCAGCACGAATATCTTCAAGAACATCGCGGCATGAGAAGATGTGTTCCAACTAATTGGCCCATCATATGGACATTACACTTCTGTAAAATCAATTTCCGCCAAAGCTCAAACAACACAATGCTTTGGAGACTTCTCTGACCCTACCTTTCAACCAATATTGAGGACATGCTCTGCCATCTTCGACCGAGACAAGAATATGTAGAGACGTGAATGCCTTCGAAGCTTAGACGCTAAGACTTGCTATCAACCACACAACCTTTCAACTATGCTGAGCGCCGACAATGGCTTGCAACTCTCCGTCGATCAAGTCAGCTTTGCCATTTCCCAGTTATTCAGCCTTGTCAATCCTCATACCTGCAGGTTTCCCACCGTGATGCGCCGGTAACGAAACGTCCTGGAGCAAATACCCGGCTGATCTTCCATTAACGACAAAGTTGGACACCCAATCAAGATCTTGTTGAAATTGAACTTCATGCACATAGTCACTGATAGCATACATCGACTTGCGGTCATTTCTTTTCAGGGTACTTCCAGGCAGAATGCGCCACAGTCACCCCTCACGAATCGACCCTACGAGTATTTGCTGTCCGTGCGCAACTCGGACCTCAACAACCATGCTCATCTGGAATCCAACTTGGAATAATCGAACACAATACAAGGCAACCACTGAGACTGCATTCTGAGGTGTGATTGGGCGATGTCTTTGAGGCATTACACAGGAGGTCTCTGGTTCACGGTGACTGTCTAGTTCTGTCATTGAGGAAAGTATGGGGTCCTAGGTAGCCTGAAAACGCCCGCGTTGCAATCAACCTTACCTTTTGTGCAATTGTATCGCCCGACTGGGATCGATATGGCATCCCTGAAACTATTTGCATGATACTCGGCGTGTCGTTATCCTACGCCTCTATTCATTGAGGGGGCGTGCATACAAAGTACGAGCTAATATCGGCATTGATAAGGCAAGCTGCATGGTTGTCACGATGAGTGCGTCTACTACTCCTGCAATATTTCCTGAACGTAAATCATTCATCATCAATGCAACTTTTGTTGGTTTTCGAATAATAATATCAAACGAAGAGCGGGGTACCGACCTGTGAACAGTGCCACTGCCTTGGAGGGTTCTGGTCCTTAAAAGTTCAGCCTTGTCCATGAAGCACAATCTCATAGCGAGGCGAGTAACGAGATCAAATCTTATCATGACACGTATCATGGCCAGCCTTGTCCAAAAGCCCGTACGACCCCTTCCATTGGAAGTGAGGCAAGCTAGGATATATGCGTCTCTTTGATTGAAGAAATCCGACGTCCTTGAACTATATATGATCCGGTCTTACCCCTCTATCGCTAAGAGAATGTTACAGATGACTGATAAGTTCAAAAAGTCTTTATTAGCTGGTGTCACTAAGAGGCTTATCGCGATGAATGGTCGCTCACATAGCCCTACCAACTCCCAGGTAATGATTCGTCCTTCATCAAGTGTCACAAACTAATCCGACTTAAGGCTTCTTCGCGATTGTCTAGACGGGACCAGAGAAAACTAGCTCGCCTTCACGCTCGGGAAGGAGCATCCCCAGATAGCGACGAGCAAGCTGATGTTAGTAATGCTGGGAAATTACCCCGAAAAACCATCTCTCGCATCATTAACTTGATGCAATTCTTGTCATCATATAATAACGATGTTGGAGAGATTGAGCATGCACTAGCTAGTCTTCAGGAGAAGGATCAGAAAATCAGATCCCTTACTACGACCATTAGGGAGTTAAAGCGTTCCAACAATGAAGAAATTCAAGGCCTAAAGGCAGAGGCGGAGGAAGCTTCTAGTCGTTGGACAGAATTAGAACAACAGAAGGCCCGTTTCAAGGAGGATCAGGAGGCATTGAGAAAGCAAATAGAGCATCAAAAGGTGAAGCAAAATAGCTTCATACAACAACAGGAGAGAAATTTTGAAAAGAAACTCAAGGAAGAAAGAGACAAGCTTGACAAAGCGAATGCTTCGCACTTTGAGCGATTAGAGAGGGAAAAAACGAAGCTCAATGAGAAGATACGTACCTTGAATGAGGAAAAGGTCCAGATTGAGAAGACCCTCAAATTATACGTCCAAAACTCCAATGCTCTAGAGTCGCAAGTGGACGAGCTGAAATTGAGATATCCCACCCAGAGTCTACCTATCGAGCATTAGTACGTCATACCCGCCCATTATATTCACATCTCCTAATTCTTGAACAGCGAAGAACGGCTCTCGAGGATACGTGAAAAGATTCAAGCTATAGCACAGCATTTCTTGTCGAATTTACCACCAGATAACGAATTAGTGAGTGGATTCTTGTCTCCATTTTGTGAGCCTATAACTGAATATTAGAAGAACATCGAGGAGACAGAGAAGGAATTCCACCACATGAATAGCATCCTTGGAACCATTTCTCTATCTGCATCTGTGACATCTAAGTTTCTTCGCATTCGCGGTGCCCAATGCACAATAGTCCACACAATTCACAAACTCTTTTGGCAGCCGTTCTACGTCACTACTAAGCCTCTTACACCTGAGACTACGGCTACATTATTGCAAATTACTCAAGCACTTGCTAGAGAAGACCGTCATACAGAAAGCTTATGGCGCTTCCTCAGTTTCAAAGGTCTCGAAACAGGAACTTCGCAGGATATACACTTGGAAGAAACAGGAATCATGGGAGTCCTTCGACGGCTAATTCCTGCCAAAGAGCATAGGGCCTTTGAGGATGAGCTGCGAGAGATCTTTTTAGAGTCTATCAGATTCTGGAACGAATTGAAACGGGATAGCTGCCTGGTGGAATTTGACCTTCAGCCCCCTGCAGTCTGCAGCCCGGGTTGGGTAGCAGAAGACTGCCCAGAGCTTGAAGATATTGATGTGAAAGCCAAGGAGGAGTCTGCGTATAAACCTACAATACAGCAGTCTTGGTGTCTGTTTCCGAAGATTATATTCCATCCAGTCGATGCAAAAAAAAGAATCATTCCAGGGTTTGCCATTTTCGTGGACTCTCGGGCCTTCCGCGAAAACTGTGATGAAATACGACGCCATGAAGAGGAAATTGCACAAGTGAGAAAGAATCTTGTGAGGAGACCAACACTACGAGGAGGAGCCGTGTCACCGTCAACTTAAGACTACTTACATTTGGCCAGCCCAGCCTGCTCAAGATGCTCTGTTCTGTCATATCAGCTCTGTTTCATGTACTAATCCCAATTCTGCTAGTGTAATCATATTATTTCTTTAAATTGTCTGTAAGACCCACGGCTGCATTGACCCTGGATTCTAAGTCATCAGCCAGTGACGGTCATACAGCGTGGAATATCCGGACGCCCTGAATGACAGCTACTATATTCAGTAACTGCCAGTCATCGACTAGTTTTGATTTCAAACAATAGCTACTTGATTTGAGTAATCTCGCAGTTGGCTTTCAAACGATGCTATCAAATAGACAATTTAGTCAAGTTCGGCTTAGTCTTCAAGTCATTATCATGAGCTCGTTTCAAACAGACTATTGGGTTTGGCAGTTCAATTGAAACAGACAGTTGAGTCCTTTCAAATGACTAACTTTAACTAGGCAGCTAGCTTCAATTTCGTGGAGACTCTCTTAGCATAGCCTGAAAAGTTCGGCTTAACTTTGATAATGCTTCAGTTGGGTTTCAAGCTATGGTATGAAACAGACAATTTGGTCATTGTCCTGGTAACTGGACGATTGAGTCAAAAGCTAAAGCTTATTTATACATGACTAGCGCCATTCGTTCTTCCAGAGGTCCTGCAACATCTTTGTATGTTAATACTGGTTTTCAGTGACATCTTGATTGTTGAAGCTCTCAAAGAGTGTGCTTCACGCTTTGCCGTCGCATCATACGATATCAAAAATATATCTTTCGCCCGGAGCATTTCGTACAGACATCTCTGGTACCTAGGTACATATACATTTCCCAAATTTGGCTCGACCTTTAGCCAGAGAGGTTATATAACGTCATGGCCTCCAACATGTGCCATTACGCTCCTTTCAAGCGGCATTGGTTCTATAACTGGCGACGAATTTGTTTTGACTTCTGCTGACAGCAAGCCAACGGTATTTTGGGGCCCATCAGTCACATCAACCCTGTCAAATACTCAAAGCGTCGGATGCAGTACCACCCCCGTCTTCAAGCTCGACGGGGGCTAGGAGTACCACCACGAGTAGCAGCTTTACTTCTTATCCTATAACGACCAATGATATGCTGGGTATCAGATCGATATTCCCTGTTTTCAAGACTGTATTGCGGAGGGCACGGAAACAGGTTGAGCCTCACCATAATACGAATACGCTGATATTGTCACTTTCGGCTAGGTTAGGGCTTGGTCTAACAAAGCATGTTCCCAGAAGTCGAGAAAAAATCGCAAGCTGATCATGTCACGTAGGATAGAATTAAACACTTTTGCGGTCCATGAAGTCTTTGAATTTCATGACAAATTGTTGTTGTTGATACATTGCTTCATTCAAGGTCTTCAAACATCCGATTAAAGACCAATCGTACAACAAACAATACATCCGCCCAACATGACCGAAATCACACATCCTACAAATGATAGTAATGTTTTTCGATCTTTAAGTGCAATCTACCGTTTCATCACCGTCTCCCGCGTTCTTCGGACATTCCAGTTCATCTTTGCCATCATCATTGCTGGCCTTTACGGAATCGACCTAGCCCAATTCACCAAAGTCAACGCGCACGTTGATGCAGAATGGATTTACGCCGAGTTTGTCGCTGCAGTTTCCGCAATTTTCTGTGTCATATTTGGCTTTATGACTTCATTTCACGTCGCTTGGTCGGTCCTTGATGCAGCGATATTTTTGCTTTGGTTGGCTCAGGTGGGCGTCTTTGGGTCAATCTTTCATCCTATAGTGCGGCCTGAATATGCTAGGTCCACGTTATCAGTATCACACATGCGTGCTGCTGTTTGGGTCGATCTAGTCAATATGGTCTCTTGACAGCTGTTTTACGCATTGCGTGGTATATACATGCTTGGAAGCATTCTCGTCGAAGCAACAATGTCAAGGGAGATTCTACGCTGTTTTTGGGGTTTCTGGGTCGGAGCAGGGATTCGCACATATACAGTGACCAAGAGTCTGGTTGTTTGCATATTGATCAAGAAGGACCAAAAGGAATCGATACAAAGATATCAGAGAATAAGTGGGCTGATACGGTTGACGTTAAGAAGTCAGAGAAGAGGATGGATGACGGAATCGATGCCAATGTATCAGAGAAGCTGAGGATTGAAGACAGCCTGAAAGTTAGATCTTAATTATACGGTAGCTATCAATAGCGGGAATATATGAATATTCGTAAAGGCCGGATAAGGCCAGGATAACAGCACTATAATACTACAGCACGCCATGACAGAACCACCCGATGATACATACTTTACTCTTACCAATTGGGTGATATTATGTACAGGGTGACATCACAAGGAATGGTCATATCACTAGTAAGATCGTAGTAATATGGCTATAAGATGTCAGTAACATGGCATGATATAGTACAGTAATATTACCTAGATTTTCTATATATTCATAATACTATACATTGTATTATCACATATTATTACAAACAACAACTATAGTTATGAGACGCATTAACACTCCCAAATGTATACAACACCCAAGTCCCACACCCAAGTTCGTCCACCAATATCGTACGTACGTTGGCTCAGGCGCTCGTTCATAGGCTCGGCATAGATTCGTGCACTAAATTCATAGGTGAGTGCGTGCCAACTAGATTAGGGGATTAGGGGGTTAGCTCACCAAATTTGACGCCAAGGAGGCCTCTTATAGAGGACTGTAAGCCTAGATTCATATGTAAGTGCGTGTCAACTAGATTTGGGGATTCAAGCGGCACCAATATGAGGTATATGAGGTCTTGTACGTGGGCTAATCTTTGCATATAAGCGCTCAATAATAGAATAAGGATTCGCTCACTTATTGTACAAACAAGAGACTCCAGTCTTTCAATTTTCTCGTTCCATGGTTTGTATAAACTCATTGCCTACCTCCAAGTTGCAAGTTATTATGTTCCAGATACTCAACTCAACTAAGAAATCAAGGATGCTCACTCAACATCACATCGCCATCCTCATCCGCCAAGTGTAACGCCAATAGGCGAACCTTCTGGAAAAATTGCCCAGGATGAATCACAACAAAAAGAAAAGCAGACAAGGACAACAGCGACGCATCAAAAATGTACAAGAAGACTTCATGTTTTGCAAGAGCGCTGTCGTTGCCACTAGTAAACTCAATCAACCGATAAAGACTTCGTATAAATATAAGAACACTAACGCAACGCAAAGTCCAAAGCGTTGGTCTCCACGAAATTGAGGGATCTTTCAAGGTGATTGCCGTTGGGCCGTTGTTAAGTCGAATATGGAGGATCGTGGTCTCGAATATAAACCAACCCAACGCGATCAGTTGGGCTATCAATCCGCCGATGACTATGTGTTGTCCGAGCTTGATACCACTGGGGTCACTACTGGCCTGCATAGCAGAGCCTGCCATCTGACACAGAAAACTTGCAATATCGATCAGGACATAGACTTTTGTGACCCAGCGGACACTCATGATTGTGTACTGCTGTGCTTGGAGTGCACGTGCAAATCGGCCTAGTGTCATATAGACAGTTGCAGCGACAAGAGGCGCAGATCCGAGGATGAGCATGAGTTGAAGAAGATAGGGGCTGCCGTAACGTATGTTGTTGTGGGACCATGCCCGGCCGTAGTAGCCGAAAGCCTCGCCTATCAATCTTGTCAGTCCTGTGGACAATCGTTACGTTGGAAACTGAACCTTCTTACCAATGCAGCCAAGTATGAATGGGATGAAGAACCACGCTCGTAAAGGGAACATCAAAACGAAATGAGTAGCTGCTCCAAAGCCAAAAATAACGACAAATACCCAACCAGCTACTTTAGATGGGTTGTACGGGTAGAGGTCGAAGGGTGCCAGTCCTCGTTCTGTCAATGTCGAATGATCCATGGCGTATCAAATGGTGACCAGCAAACCAGACAGATATAGTAAATTGGAAATTTTGTGGGCAACGCGGATTCTGACGTCTAGAAAGTGCAAGTGGTTGGCAATTATTTCGACTATATATACCTCCCTAATTAATGTCATACTTGCGAAGAGTTTTCATCGATGCTCAGGTGGATATGTCCCTGAGTCAAAACTTTGAGACAAGTATAGCAATAGATCTCCAGGACTATGGAAATAATACTTCTGCCTGATAAATATGGTAGAGCCAGCCAATTGACTATCACGAATAGACTGAAGGGGCAATTTAGGGTGACGCTTATATAGAGAGCCATGATAATTTGCGTGTCCATGGTTAGGGTTATTGGTAGATCGTACGAATACGCGACGATATGCTCGAAATGGCAGAAGTATTCAAGCTAGGCAGCAAAATTAGGAATTGGGGAGCGCGCCATATATCCAAAAGAGTTACTCCGTGAAAAAGTGCACATGAAAAATCCCTTCAAGGTACAGTTAAGTCAAGCCTTGACTTAGGGTTAGGAGGCTCGCATAGTGGAGAATCGATAAGCACCCCACTCTCCTCGACCAATCGGGATCAGACGAAGTACGAATACGGTGAAATTTCCTTTTCGATAAAAGTCTTCAAGAAATCATCCACAGTCTCGACCATGAAGGAGCGATCTTTGCACGATAAACCAAGCAAGTCAGTACGACGGTCGCATCGAAAGTCACGCGCAGGATGTGGGAATTGCAAGAGAAGGCGCATAAAAGTGAGTTTGACCTGTTCAGTGGCCCCATCTCTCCTTGTAACGACCGCTTTATATTTGATATTACCTAAACCTTCAAGGCAGTAAGCTCTTTGCGAAGTCCTCCATAAATTGATAATGCAAAACATTATTATCAAGGATAGCTTTTTCTTCGGTCTGAGGGAGATTGAAGTGGAAGGAAGGTACTGATCATTCACGTTTAACAGTGCGACGAGAAAAAGCCCATCTGCTCCAATTGTGCGGATCGTACTCTTGAATGCACATTTTCCATCGATAATGCCTCCAAATTTATGACAACAGGACTGCCTGAAACGAAATATTCATTTCGGCCGTATAGAATTTCACCTCATAGCGTCAAAGAGGATGACGAGAAAGGAGCATCCAATGTCAAAGAAGAACCTCAAGCGGTCTCTACGAACTCCGTCGGCGTGCAGTGCAATTTCGATGTCCCTTCCACACGATACATCTCCCTAGATGACCTACACCTTTTCCACCATTTCACAATTTCCACATACAGCACTATTAGTGACGATCCAGGCAGCCGTGAACTCTGGCAGGTGCATGTCCCTCAATGGGGCATGAACTTTCCCTCCATCCAACATCTCATCCTCGCCATCTCTGCACTGCACTTGAGCCATGAATTCCCAAGTTGGCGAGATGAGTATGTGCGAAAAGCGGATGATTATTTCACTTTTGGGCTCCAGTCTGTTACAGCTGTGTTGGGTTATCTTAACAGTCAGACTTGTCAGCAAGTATACATTTCGACGGTGTTGATCTGTTTCGTCTACTTTGCAAGAGGACCGAGAGCTGGGGAGTACCTAGTCATTGGTGATCATGGGCCATCTGAATGGAGGGTACTCATGAACGGTGTCAAATTGATCGTAGAGTCACATCGGAGCGAGGTGTTTACTGGAGTCTTAGATCCAAGCCCTCAGCCTACGACGCTCAGTCTCCAGTCATTTTCACATCGGGTTGAGATGGACAGTAATGCTGACAATTTGCGAGAGGTGCGAATACTGAGTCAACAAAACTTGCAACAAGAAAGTGATATCGCCATGTACGATAGTATCATCGACGACCTACTTACCGTCATGGCCGAGGTTGACCAAAAGCGATCTGTACAGTGGCCACCAGTAGGCTTGATGCAGGTACTCATAGGATGGGTATACCGGCTACCAGACGAGTTTGTGAACCACCTTGAGCAGAAAGAGCCAATGGCTCTGGTGATATTGGCGCATTGGGCTATGCTTTTGAAATACATGCAGTCGGTATGGTTGATGAAGGGTTGGGATGTACATGTCATGGGGGGTATTAGGGCTTGTTTACAAGATCAATTTCATAAATGGATCGAGTGGCCAATGCAACAGTTGGATATGGTTTAGATGAATCAATGTCCGTCCTGAGATTACTATGACTGTATCGAGTCTACGATTGAGTCTCCTGTAAATAATGCTGGTACTTTCGATAGCTGTAGTTCACGTTTGGTCAAGATCTCAAACGTAATTCTGTCAATTCTGGGATAAAATTGTCAGATATGGACATGCTATAGACTCATATCCGATTAGGAAATAGTGTACTCCACAGCTGATTAGCAGAAATCAGGGGCTTCGGATCCTTCGGTCGATAAGAAATTACTCTGGTCAGTGCTGAGCTTCGTCGAAGGAATACCGGTACTTGTCCCTGGTAGAAAGTATGATGTGAGCTTTAACTTAATGCATAAGGCTGATTCATATGTTGATAAGGAGAACCTTGGCAAAATACAAGGAGGGATCAGTTTCATGGATGCAGATATGAAAAGCTTCGTCAATAAGACACATTCGAGTCACTAACAAGAAGCCTAGTAACCTGTCATGAGAATCAAAGCAACATCCGATGCATTCAGTCACAATCCAATAACAATCTAGAACAATCATACTCATACGATAGAAGAGATGGTCCGCTTAACACGCCCGCTATTATGGTCCCCGAATTTGTTGGCCGTCGTCGAGCAGGGAGTCGGCTTCTCCATCGCCACCATCGCACGTGCTATTTTAGATTATGGGGTCGATAACTCGACACATAGCTCCGAGGAGACAAAAGACACCAATAGATCCGGTTAAGTCGGGCGAGCCGTGTCAAAGTGTCGGTCATTCGTCATTCGACTTAACAGACAAGCAACCATC
Source organism: Talaromyces sp. PL2406 (assembly GCA_023626215.1). Classification (NCBI taxonomy): domain Eukaryota; kingdom Fungi; phylum Ascomycota; class Eurotiomycetes; order Eurotiales; family Trichocomaceae; genus Talaromyces; species Talaromyces sp. PL2406. The sequence goes on along the minus strand of JAMAGL010000008.1, from coordinate 1,950,439 downwards.
ACAAGGTCGAATGCTTGAATAGTACGAGTATCAGTCTGACAGAAACATATTATCGAACACGCGCAGAACGCGAAGGAATCAATTATCCAAGAAGTCCCAAGACATTCATCATGAGTCAAGAACCATGATGTTAGCACACGTGTCGCTGAGATGAATTCTTAATTGCTCACTACCCAAAAGCTTGGACGCGTTCAGGAATGTTGGAGCTTTAGAGCTTAGTTTCGAGAAGGAAATCAGTTGAGACTACGGGTAGGCTGTGCACCGCACTTTGCGGCACGGACTTTGATCATCAAGGTTCGGAGACCGGAACCCAGGCACTTTAGTAGCCTTGCTACGCACTTATCGTCAAGGTTGAAAGTGTCCCTTTTTCTTTTCTCGTTTTATGCATATCATTTCTTCTCGCTCGTATTGACCTTCTTGAGGAGGAGCTAGTACAAGGTACGTAACTTCGTATTGTGAGAATGGCCCACTTGGTAATTGTATAAAGTTGTCTTCTTGAGGATAGCGTACATGTACTAGAGGTTCGTGCACCGGCGATTTCGTATGGTATGAAACTAAAAGATTAATGAGCCATGGTTCAGATTCGGTGATCCTGGGCCGATATAGATGATAACGTCGACCTTGAGTAGTGGTCGGTCTCGATTGAGTCTGCGATGATAAGCCCCAAGCAAGGATTTCACTACTTGCCTTCCGGATCGATTTCGTGGGCGATCTTGGCTTCGGGCGAGCGCTCAACCTCATTCTTAAGTGTGAATCCAAATCATAGTTAGATAGGTAAAAGGTTGAGCTCAAGCTTGGTAGCAGTCTTCTGATGCCTATTTCCGAACCAACTCCGTACATGATACACCGTACACGTGAGCCTAGACGATCTTATCTCTGATACTCCTCATAACACTAGAGACATCAGCCTACAAGCTAGAATACAGTGTCACATACGTGTTTGCGCCTTGGCTAAGTCCTGAGACTTCCGTACAAAATAACGTAGCATCGTCCCATCGGCATAGCCCTAAGGACCACGTGTTTCAAACAAAGGCTTCTGTAAGGTATCGACGTCCCACCCGTTCCACGCTTTGGACTTCTACTTGGCTTGCATATTTGTATGGCGTCGTGTTTGCCCTTTACCGTACCTACGTAGTACATAAAATGATTTTCCTGCGTTTATCCCAGAGGCTAAAGGATTGATCTTCGGCATGTCACTGCAAGTGTCAGGTGCTATCATCGTTGAGAGACAATCCATTTTCCACGTGTTGGAGTTGACTGAGGATCCCCGGTTCATCGGTTGGATTAACTAGGCCACAGTGAAATGGGGCATACTGGTCATTCGCATACGTAACGGAATAGTTCGTGATAGAGATTCCCGTCTCCTTCATCGAGTTGTTAGAGGCATTCATACTGCAGACGAGCATGTATTTTTGCCAACCGGCCTTATGTAGCCTAAAACTTCCAGTGTATCTATCTATCACAATGGCTAGAACTCGGCTAGTCATATATTGCTATCGCTACGGATGGTAATAGCATGTGTTTTCACCACAACCATGTGTCAAGTATTATGTACGAGACGAGCTAGGACTGACGCGGACATGAGGCCGGTGATAGTGAAGTAGCCATCTGTGTAGAATATGTACCTGTACTTCGACGGATGGAATGGAACAAGTCTGGAATTTGCTGCAGGAGGTGGCTTTTACATAGTGGGTCCCGTACCAAGCTTTTATTGACAGCCAATCGATCGAGCACGTTGCGGCAATGCAGCCCATTGAACCCAGCAGCGTGGAAATAACCGGGTCCGTGCTTTTTACAGTGGGGCTCATTTCCAGCTGAATCACACGTGCTAGACTCCCTCAGGGTTAGCGCATGTCTATAGCCGCTCTAGGCGATCTGGCAGGCCCGGACCCTGTGGGGACCACAAGAGCCAATCGAAGCCCCGCAATTGTTTCTTGGGGGGGTACTCCTCGTGATTCGCTTGTGCCCTTTGCAGCCATCCTTGTACAATGTACGTACGGAGTAAGACTCAGTAAGTTATGGCTTTTTCTTTCTTAGTCTTCCACGACACAGCGCTTCACAGCTCATACGCCGGAAGCAATGCTAATGTGGTGGCTGATGTTTGCTTATTCTTGTTCTTCTTATCATCGCGCTGCCATGCCTTCACTAGTACAAGGCCGTTGCCCTCCATCTCGAATCTCGAACGCTGGCTCCCCCTCTTGAAGAATCAGACTCACTTCACAGAATTCACACCATTAAGGCAGATTTTCAGGTACCGGAAACAAAAAAACAAAAACAGTGTTTCGACTAAAGGTACCACCAAAGCCAGAACCAAGCGGATTCATACACAAAATAATGCCATAATATCGCGCTACCCGATTCGACCTTTTTTTACCGTTTGCACTTCCAAATCGCTCTTTCCTTTTCCGGGTGAGCCATATTTAGGAATTACATCTCCTAATTATATATAAGTTTGCATGGTTGCGCGTCTCGACGCCTAGTCGAGAGATTTCCCTTTTGATACCATGAATACAGTGGCCTCTCAGGATTTTGAAGATTGGCCCGACTGGCCTCTTCGCGATACGAGATACATGAGTTACGGGTCGACCGCCACCGAAGACTCGGAGGCCAGCCTCTTGTCTATCAGCAGATTTCAACCACCACCGAGTCCGACGACTTCGATCTCGCCTACTGTGAGTGATAAAGGGAAGGCTGCGCCGCCGGTGGATGTTGTGCGAGTGAACCTGAGTCCGTCCGTGACAATGTATGTGTCCTATGTGTTCTACATGTCGTATATGTCCTACATTCGTCCTACAATTGTGTCCTACATTCGAGATTCGAGAAATAAAGAAGAAAGTCACGTTAACAAAGACGCCGTTGTAGATCCTTTGTACGAAAGACTCGCTTGTTCCGCATGCAATATTCCTATATCGACATCGTCAAAGAACTCAACGGAACACTGAAACATTTGGTCCTTGGTGGCTCGAATGGGTCGCATAGCACCTTTTTACACGACTGTGAGTGTTACCCGACTTGTCGATGCAACGAAAATGGCGCATACTGAGAAATAAACAGTTGCAGGCACTCGACTTCCCATTCCGCATTTAGAATATCCTCGCCTCTCAGAAGACACCCCGCACCGAGTATCGTTCCTCGACGAGCAGACGGTACAAACCGCCAATACGCAATTCACCACACAACTATCATATACATTCGATCACTGGGATGGTGAGTCTCAACGCCTTACGATACGATTGGAACCAATATCGAGCTCTATTGACACGACTATAGACTGCGTACGATTCCAGGAACTACTCCTATCCTCCAAACTCGTCTTCATCGCAGGTATAGCCGAGGCTAAATCCAAAGGTCGCGGCGAAGAATGCATCAGCCAAAATCTACGTCTCCTACGAGGTCGACACGAGAGGTTAACGCTTCTCTTCTTCGCAAACTCACAACGAAAAGAACGAAAACGATACGTCTCCGTGCCATTGAATTGTATCGATAAAATCGACGTACCCAAAAAGACCAGCAAGCCCGTTCTGCTGTATCTCCGGCCGAACTTTGAGATTCTAGCTGAGATGAAGGTATTACATTTTTACTTTTTGGATGATGACGGTAAGTTTGACTTTGAAACCGATTGAAGTTTTTCGACCGGAAAATCAAATGGCTAACTTTCTGTCCCTAAACAGAGCGAAAAAGATTTGGCGAAATCATCTCACACCACATCGAGCGGTAGACAAGTCTCATACCACCCTTTTGGCTGTTGTTCTTATTCTATCTTGCATGGCGTTTTAGGGTTGATGTTTGGTCTTGCATCGTGGCGTTCCTGTATACTTCCCTTTGGTTTGATTTTTGTTGTTTTCATAGATAACCCAATACCCATCGCGCAATGAACTAATCTTATTTTTACCATGTTTCGGTCGAATCTTTGTCGTCCGGTGACAAATGAATCTCGATGGATGATAAACCCTACCTACTTTCCATCACGAGGATTGTGAGCTAGACGTAATCAGATTATCGACAATTGGATACCAGGTACATGCCTCCAATTCCTGAACTACGACATACGTACTGTCTCGTCTATATCATCACATATTATGCCCAGGAAGTGCTTCCGTATGGTCAGACCACCTGCTGCATGAAATAAAATGGTTGATCCCTGCCGTCTGGCAAATGCAGGACTAGGCTTCGAGCTTGGACGTGACAGAGAAATGCATACTACGCCGGATGTAGTGAAGGGTGTTCGAAGGGTGGACTTGGGACTATGGGTCACTGCGGGCAGTGGACAGTGGACAGTGGACACTCTTTTAGCGGGAGCCACAGTTCTGGTCTAAGGTCTTTCTCCGTGGGCTCTTTCGAGAGCGAGAGTGACATTTCATCTTACTTTTATAGGTCCATGGTACACAGACGGAGTCAATTCCGTCGAAAAATGTAGCACATAATCATAAGTTCGCAGTTGAGAGTTACTCGAAGTAAAAATCTCCGCAATCAGGCACAAATAATAGCATACCAAGACATTGGCAAGCAGTGACTTAGTAGGCCGCGGTAAAATCGGCTTATTCATTAGTGCTGTTAGGGCAAGCTCGGTCACCTACCTAAGTTGATAGGGCAGCCCGTTCCGGGTGTCGGCGGGCGGAGGGTTAAGCAGTCGGCACGTGTATCGAGGGCAAAGTCTCGGTGGTGAAGTTGACAGGTGGTGTCTGGGGCCAGCCACTTTTCTTCACCTTTTCTTTTCTTTTTTTCCTTTGCCGCATCTCGTAATAGTAATTGCGTCTGTATTGTAGTTCATCGACGCCGACGGAGTATGCGGCACCGTTTGTTCGTTTATTCATCAGCCGAGATAATATTTGGCGAGCATGCTTTCACGGCGCTGGTCTACACAGCGATTTCGAGTAATTTACATGCACATGATATCGCTGCAAAGGTGGGTCGGGAAGGATTTCGGCCGTCTTACTTGCACGGTGCAGTGGCCACCACTAATCGATCGAATAGTTACCAGGTACTATTGATACGATCAATGTATGCCACCATATGGAGTCATGATACAAGCGTAAAGGCCATGGACCGTGAATATGGACCACGCACTTTTCTTTTTAATCTAGTATATTAAGACAATACCCACTCTCGAATGCACGAATGAGGTTTAAAGAACAATCACGAAATGGTTTCCCATAACCAATGAAATCCGGCTGCGATGAGGTCTGCCACTGGTTGGAGCATTTGGCATGGCACTGACTGCGGGCGAGAACCCTAGTAGAGAGTCGCATGGACTAATGGCAATACGTAGTGTAGCATGATACATATAACATCTACTAGGTACCTTCTAGCTGCATGTTTAATTATTTTCGCATTTATTACCCGTAAAGCGATGGTGGCGATTTGAGTCGACATTTCACCGTATTCATTCTCTCCTCTTCCCCCTCTCACTCTTACTTACTACCTCGAATACGTTCACTACGCTCGGTTTCCAGCATTCGCTATTTTGGGGCAGCCCGCTACCATCAATTTGACAATAATCACAGCCGATAAACGAAGAAATTGCCCGTCATGGGCCGAATGATGCATCGGTTATACAAAACCGACAGAGCCCGCGATTTCGACCATGAAACTGTATGCCATTTATCCGCCCCCAGAAACTGAAAAATCAAATACTAACGCAATTAAAGGATCGCTATGTGCGCATGCAACAGATCTACGAAACAATCGATCGTCAAAAATATCAATGGGTCGTTGTTCTCGTGGCCGGTGTCGGTTTCTTTCTCGACGGATACACCGTGAGTTACTCTTATCGGTAAACTCTAAACAATCACAATTGCTAAATTTTCTTTTTGATGTATAGTTATTCGCGAGCAATATCGCCCTCCCCATGATCTCATACGTATACTGGCACGATGAAACCAGCTCCAGAAAGATGACGTTTATCAACATTGCGACGCTCGCTGGCACGGTCGTCGGTCAAATCGCTTTCGGATTTCTAGCAGACAAACGAGGCAGGAAGAAGATGTATGGTGTTGAATTGGTGTTGCTGATTGTGTCCACTCTCGGAGTGACGATGGCTTCGACTGGCGCAAATAATAGTATGAGCATTTATGCATGGTTGATCTGGTGGCGTATCGCTACCGGTGTTGCTGTGGGCGCTGATTATCCGTTGAGCGCTGTGATTACATCGGAGTAAGCTGAACCTTCTCTAATATCGAAACAGATTGATACTGATAAATTAGATTCGCACCAACCAAACATCGTGCCCGCATGTTGGCTTCGGTCTTCTTCATGCAGCCCCTCGGACAATTGGCCGGTAACATCGTCGCCCTTATCGTGGTCGCCGCGACCCGAAGCCGAATTAACTCAGACACCGTCCGCGCAGTCGACATTATGTGGCGATGGGTCATTGGCATCGGCGTCATTCCCGGTGTGGTTGCATCTCTGTTTCGATTCGCAATTCCAGAAACCCCGCGCTATCTACTCGATATTGACAATGATCCTATCAAAGCTGAGTTCGATGCTACCACTTTGTTTGGCTCTGAGCAGCAACATGTCGAAATGGCCATGCGCAGTGAAGTCGATCAACCTTGGGATGGGACCACGCTACCCAAGGCGGCGTCTTTCTCTTCTTATGCAAGTGCCGGTGGTAGCGCATCCTTCGACGATGCGGGCAGTATCACGCCTAACACGGAGTACACGCTACACCCACCAACCTTCCAGTCCCATTGGCGCATTGTCTGGAACGATGTGGTCTACTACTTCTGGAAAGAGGGCAACTGGCGAACTCTACTAGGCACATCGATCGCATGGATGTTGCTCGATTTCGGGTTCTATGGCATTCAACTCTCAAACCCTCAATTTTTGGCAAAGACTTGGGGTAATCTAGAGCTTAACGGACCCGCTCCATCATGGAAAACTACAACTGACCCCAACGAATCCATTTATTCATCCTTCCTACAGACATCAGTCGAAGCAATGGTGATCTTGAACGCGGGCAGTGTCCTTGGAGGATTCTTGCTGATCGTCTTCGCACCAAAACTCAATCGCGTACATTTGCAAAAGTATGGCTTCTTGGCATTGGCATGTATGTTCATTGCCATGGGTGTGATGTTCATTACGGTCCACAAGGAAGGACCGGTGGCGATCGTGCTGTACATTATTGGACAGATGTTATTCAACTTCGGTCCCAACGCAACGACATACATGCTCCCCGCCGAACTCTTCCCAACCCGCTACCGCGCAACCTGCCACGGCATCAGCGCCGCGTCTGGCAAACTCGGCTCGATCTTGGTTGAGCTTTTCACAGTTTACTACAACATTGGTAGCACATCAACAGCCGTCAGCAGCACAGTACGCTACGGTTGGATCTTGGTGGTTTTCAGTGCCGCCATGATCGTCGGGTCGATTGTGACTCATTTTTTGATTCCGTCCGTACAACAAAAGGGACGGCCTACGGGGCGTGTGTGCAGTGACTTTTTCAATGAGAAGGAGAAGACGCTTGAGAGTCTTGCGCTGGGTCGGTTGGGGGAGAGTAGTCGGTATGCGGTGCGGAGGACGAGATCTGTACATCGCCTACCGACGAGGAGATTTTAGATTTATACATTCTTTATTTTCTTTTTTTACCTATTTAGAAGTCTTTCTTTCGAAGATTTTCTTTCAATGTGTCTTTGATTTATGTAAATTGACTCTGGAGCAGGATTGGGAATCGGTACAGGTGTTTAGTGGTTGGGTATACCTATTATACTTACATATAATGTTTCTAAATATTCCTAAAATATCTTGCTATCTCTTTTCGTTCTTTTTCTCTTCAATATCAGATTTTTACGACAGCATATGTAGTACGTATGTGGTCGCTGCAAATGCATCCGGTTCAGATCACGAGTTAGGGCTAGGGCTGGTTCGACCAAGCCCTAGCTCCCATCAACATGGACTTGTTATATGACAATGAGCGCAACAAACCAGTGTCAGAGCCAGGGAAAAGACGCTTCGATTATCATTTCAAACAATATCTGTGATTATTTCCAGTTTCTTTCATTTTTTTTACTAATTTACCTGTTTATGGTTGATCGTCGCATGGAGATACGTTCGGTCGACGCTCAACTAAACGCCGAAACAAGCAAGCCATCATACCGCGCTAGCACCTTTTTGTCTCTAGTGTTTCTGGAAGCGTTTTCCAAGGTCATGATTAGAATGAAGTAACTGTATGGATTTATACAGGTAAATTATGTATGTAAACAGATATTTCCATCACTTTCTCACCACTCCTTGCCACTTCTCATCATGGCTGCAGCTACTGCGCATCTACCCTTGGACGCTGTAGAGTAATTCAAACTAGTCAGTAGTCTGTCAACCAGCCCCATCGGCCAGGCTACACAGTATGCAGCCGGAGCGGGGAAGATTGAAGACACAGGAATTTCAGGCTGGAGCACTAGTGCTTACAACCATGTACGATTTCCATAGAATCTCACCAATTTCGGACGAAATCAACACAAGAGACTCGCTTAGTTAGTCTCTATCAGCCACCTAGCGATTACGTGCGTATCTTTATCTATGCTAGTACATGAGCATTCATGTATACTCTTCCAATGGTAAAGGTGCGAATGCGTGGTCGGCGTCCACACCGTTGATAGTTTGTTTGCATATTGCCATTCTACGAAGCAAAGCTTGCTTTTTGAGATACTTCACCATCTATGAGCATGTTTGAAAAAGTACGAAGCATCGTTGATCAGCTATGGCCACCGCCACCGACCTTGATAGATCTTAACATTTCTTCACAAGAAGGCAATATCTTCATAGTCACCGGGGGTAATTCGGGCATTGATTTCTTGCTTTGTAGTATTCTATATAGCGCTGGCACCAAAGTATACAGGGCGTCTCGTTCTAAGGTGTGAATATCTCGAAAAAGAACAGTAACCTGGTGCAAATGGCCATCCATCGTTACGCGCCTCGAAGGGTACAGAACTAATTCAGATGGAAGTAGGAAAAAGCAGAAGCAGCTATTGAGACGATCAAAAAGACAACCCCAGATGTATCTGGCCAATTGATCTTTCCAGAGCTAGATCTCAACGATCTCAACTCAGTTAAACGGGCTGCCGCATTGTTTGCCAAGCAAGAATCCAGACTAGACGTCCTCGGGAACATTGGCATTTGCGTTTCCGTCCAACGCACGAACAGAGCAAAATATCGAGGCAATGATGTGCGTCAATTGTGTCGCACACCTGCTCCTTACCTTGCTTCTCCTTCCTACAACTTCGAGCCCCCTCTACAACGACGGCGCGCCGTGTGATCTGCACCAGCAGCACTGGTGCAGATGATGCGCCTCCGAGTGGCATCGAGTTGGAAATGCTAGATAAGGGCACCGCTAACCATATAAAGGACTACCGAGCCTCGAAAGCAGGCAACCGGATCCTGGTGCGCGAGTTCGCTCGCCGATATGACTCCTAGAACATCCTCAGTGTGGCCGTCAACCCTGGAAACGTGGGAGAGAACCCGTATACGTGCTCTCCGTGGTTTATGATGCTTTTCGTGAATAGGTTACTTCACGAGACGCGTTTCGGGGCTTACATTCAATTATGAGCCGGAGTTTCCCCGGACGTCAAGGAAAACGGTTCGTATGTTATCCACTGGATGCGAAATCGAAGTGACGAGCAGACGATTCGGAAAGACATCACGCCAGAGGAGGAGGACCTGGTTATGGAAAGAGATTTTGGGACTGGTGTGAGAAGCAATGGGAGCCCGTTGTTGGTAAAGTAGTCTTATAACTTGAGATAGCTAATTACTGCTTCATTTACAAGGAATCTTTTCTATTAGAGTAACTATGTAAATATGTAGCGTGCTAGCGTTATAGAGGCTATGCATTGTTCTCATATATAATTCCATCATTGCGACACCTAAAGACCTAGACAATCACTCTCACTTTCAACTTGTCACCATTCACAATCTCGTCCTTTCGCGCAAACAACTCCGACATATCCCACGTCACGCTGATGTACCGCCCATTCAGCCACTGCTGCTTCTCCTGCGTGAGCCACGCAAGCACATCACCCGCCAACTCGGGCGTATCAACGAGCAATTGATGCACGCGATCCGGCATATTGGTTGCCAAATCAGTGACGACACCACCAGGATGAATAGAGAAAGCGACGATCCCTTGTTCACCGTACTCCTCGACGATGAACTCAGTGAATTTGATCACGGCCATTTTTGAGGTTTGATAGGCGGATGCGCCGCCTGACACTAGATGGGCACCGATAGAGCTGATGTTGATGATGGTTTTTGCCTCGCTTTTTAGAACCAGAGGAAGGATCGCGCGGGTCACGAGATATAAACCCTTGAGGTTGGTTTCCCATGTCTTCCACCACTCAAATGGGTCACTTTCGCTAATCGGCTGCCACTTTGCGAGATAGCCTGCATTATTGATGAGGACGTCAACTTTTCCGACGGTCTTTTGGATTTCGGCAGCAGCATCCGCGACGCTCTTTTCATCAGTGACATCAACGGCTAGTTTTATAACGCGGGGTGATGCGCCGACTTCCTTGGCGGCTGCGAGTATCTCGGTCTCAACTTCCGTTAAGCTACTTCTTGCGGCAATGATGATTGTTTCTGCGCCAGCTTTGGCGTATGAGACTGCTGTTGCTCGACCGATGCCCTTAGACGCGCCGGTTATGAAGACTGTTCGGCCTTTGTGGGAAGCTTTTGCGACGGCGGGGTATGTATCATGATGGAGGGTAGAAGTGAAGCCAAAGACTGCAGGAACCGCCATATCGTGAATGTTTTTGGTAGAAGACGTATATGTGATGTGACTCCGCAACTTGATTTAAGGCGGATATGTGATTTCTGGCCAAGACCTTGAATTAAATATTTTCAAAAGCGAGATTATCGTTCGATCAACTGTACTCATAACGTGTGTGCTTCATTTCTCGTGAATCATTCATGTATTTATGATCGCTCGGAGATACAACGGACATGACCATAAAAGCGAGGTGGGGACATAGCTTAGCAATGTTGGTCCACTTCCAACAGGGGGACGTCGCTCATTCCAAATAATCTTAGAATGTGAACATGAGTCTCATAGCAAAGCTGCTTTGATATCTACCAGGTGGGCCATACGTACCTCCGTATACAAAGTCCGGACCTGGATGGCTGCCTGGGCGATTTGAATATGCCGATGGATAGAGCGGTTGATCTTTCTCATTCATTCGGACATTGATTCGGTAAATGACCTCACGCTGCATCCTCTTATGGATAAACAAGCAACCGCCATATCCTTTGACGCTGTATTGGGACATATAGGTTCTAGATCGGCCTCGATTTCTGTGTCGATATGTATGTTCCCTTTGATCTAGAAGGGCATCTCGGGTGACGGAAACCGAACAGTTCGTAAACGAAAATCGCAAAGGATAAGCATCTGCACTTGGCGCGATCGCCTTTGTCAAAGTATTCTTGAAAGGTGGAATCGATCGAAGACATTCGTCAGATCTAGCCACAACATCAACGATAAATTATAGGCGGTCAAAGGATGCAGCGGCCTGAAATTTTTGGTCAATTCGAGTGAGACTCCATTCAGCCCTGTAGAGCTATTCCGGTTCACGTCAAGTGTAACTCGATGAAAGAAATGGCAGTCATAGTTCTGTGCCATTGATATGGTCGACTCTCCCAGTCCCCGGCTAGCCCCTTAAACTTAAGTTGTCAGGATTCATTGGGGTAACTCTAAATACGACAGTGTTGGAGAGTTTCAATTTCAGCTGGAAAGATGACCGACGTCTTTGCTCAGAGCTATACTTGCGGGTGTGCATAGACTGAGAGAATAACCAGCAGCTTTTGTTCATGGGTCATTGATTGCGATGGCCGAGTCAATCCGTGATTCTGTCATTGCTTCTGAATAGGGCCAAAACAATTAATTCCGTCGCACCGTCCGAGACTTAGGTGAGCAGGCTGGTGGCAACTGTGATATGATTACTGTCAATATAGCCATAGCCTTATCTCATCGGTAATAGAGCTGCTAAGCAGGGAGTTCTTTGCCGGCGTCGTGACTCAACTCAGCTTGATAAGTGATATGGCCAAGGAAGCAAAATATGCATCATGTCCGTATTTCGTATTCCGATTTGGAGGTGAGATTTGTGAGGCATGGTTGCCTGGATAATTCATGTTCCTCAATCTGACAATTCTGTGTCGTTTGTCGCAGGCACTTCACAGTTAGGAACTTGAGAAATTCAACTGATCAGTGTGACCTTGGAATGGCCCACTCTCAGACAGACTAGACAAATTCGTTCCATGCTAGACGCTAGACAGCCCGGACCCGTCAATATGGACTCGGCACTCCTCCACAACAACATATGGCTATAACAACACCATTTTCTATTGGAAGATACATAACTTACTTCAGGCCGATTATGCAAATCAGATGCCCTAATACCGGATTGGGTTAATGGAGGTTCAGCCCAGGAGTCATTCCAGGACTACTCTCCATACAAGGCGATCACCTGGACCTGCCATTGTTTAGCCCACATGTTGACTAGCACCTCGATTGATCTGAAATTCCACAGAGACCAGCGATGGAATCTCTAACGTGAACAACTTCCAATTCCGAAACGTATGAGTTGCCACAACTTGCCAGAGATCTCAAAAATGCACTAGCCGCATATCCTACCACTCTCCTGCCCTGCAAACACGCCAACTTATCAATCAGGTCAAGAAGAAAGACGAGGCTGTTGTTGGATATTTTTAACCAGATGGATCCCTACACTGGATGCGCTATACCTAATAAGGCTTAGCTCGTGGGCAAATCGATTTAAACATCAGACAAAGCTCGGATCCGCTTCTGATTGGCTGGCTTGTCTATACTTTCTGATTCTGTGATTGGCCCGCTCGCTTTATGACATCACTTCCTCGTAAGCCATACCCTTTTCGGCAGCCGGTTTCCTGATTGGGTTAGCGTCAAGCCTGCCTGTTGATACCCTAATTTCTTCCTTTTTCGCTACAAAGGCAGGGAGACTGTCAGACAGAACCCTTCCACCCACTTTGCTTGGACTAAACCGTGGCATCTTACCACTTCCCCTGCTTTAGTCCCTCTCGTATTCAGCTAATCTGTCTAGGATGTGGCTTGTTCGGCCGGTAGGCGCTGGCTGATTGGTGAGCAGCCATAGGAGTCGGCATTTTATGGGTGGAACACATGGGTCGAAGATAGAAATCCAGAATGTGTGGCTTAAAAGCTTTGGTCTAATAGTCTGATCAAGTTCAGGGCTTGCATTAAGGATTTGTAATAAGTAGTGATTGCCCTCTTCTTTCTTTGAATTCCTGACCCGGAAATTTTCTCTTCTACTTCATCCTACGTCTTCACATCCATCAATAATCATTCATTGATATCTCAATTTTTGCAATATACGACATTCATTTGTTGCTCTTCAAACAGCACTATCTATAATAGAGGCGCCAGTCCTTCGCTTCCACATAGCCTCTCAGCAACGCCTTTGTCCTCCTTATTCCATTTTACCTTCCCGGCCATCAGCCTCTATCAGAGAGGACGTTTAAATTCCAGCATACAAATCTGACACCTAATAGAAGAGTGCAACTACCTGTCACTCGCTTGTCACGACCGGCTTCCCTTTTCTCAGTACTCGACAACAAGAGCAAAGAACAGAGCACGCGACCAAGTACAACAAACAGCAGTCTTCCTCCGAACAAGAAGACCGAACCCAACATCAAAACATAAAATTACTTTATCCCATCAAAACCACCCACAACAACCGCGAAAATGTCAGATAAAATCGGCGGCCTCAGCGTTGGCGTGGTCGACCTAATCGTCATCGGCGTCATCATCGGGACCGCCTTCTTTGCCTCCATGGGCTGGGGTTTCTATCGGATGTTCAAGGGAGGTGATATGAGTTTCCCCGGGCCCCGAGAACCTGGGCAAGATCAAGTGAATTATATGCGGCAGGTACGGTACCGCACGCGGTTAGGCATGTTTGCTGCCAGTCGGGAGGCGCTTAAGGCGAGTCGGGACTCGAAGATGACTGATGATGTAGAGAGTTCTTATCACTATTAGGCTGCGATCATCTCCAATACGATGAGGTAGTGGTTCCAAAGGTTCTATGTTGTCAACATGTTTACGAGCAATAATATTGACTTGGGGGATTCGGTGCAGGTACACCTATGTAACTTGGTGTTTGGAGTTTATGCTATACTATCAGTCACGGATCATCAGATTTATTTGGCCACCAACGTTTTTTGTGTTCAACCACCCTACGCCACGGACTTTCTTTCGTTTTTCTTTTTTCTTTGATCATGTACCTAGGTTAGACATGCTAAGTGCATACAGGCTCTATTATACTGACAACTTTTCCATTTATCAATACCTATCAGTCCGCTCAGCAAGGCTGGGACTACTCAAAACTATTTGCAGTATTTTATTGTGCACCTTTATTCATGCTATGTTCGACGCATCTCAACGCAAGTATTGCGGCGCTGGTGGCTAGATGTTGGACTTTGTGGCTGATTGGTCTTCGACTGTGCCGCAACAGCTACCTTTGGAGTCACCATAGCCAATGCTTTGACGTGAAACGCCCATGCAAATACATGAGTTTGCCTTGCCGAAATACTTTGTGAAACGCCTCACCGTTTATCTATTTATCTTGTTTATCCCTCTTGTTCGATAAAATCACATGTTCAGCGACGTCCAGAGACAAACCGGGATAAAACAGTCACCTGGGGATCTACATATGCAAACATGCTCAACCTACCTAGCTAGTTACAATTGCAAACATTACCGGGCCTAACAATACTTGATCAAGATTCCGGGAATGATCTACTGTCTGGGTTGACTCAGAACTGGTCTATGTTCAACATTCAAGATCGACAAGATCTCATATCGCACCACGGCTCACCTTAAAATGCTCGAAAGATACTTGCTTTATATTTGAATCAAATCACTGAATCAAGTTCGCTTAGCTCATTGCCATCTCGGATTTTAGATCAGATTATCGAAGTCTTGATACGCAAGACCATATCTAGCAGAGTTACTCTACTGCAAATCTGGCATCAAATCGGCCGCAGTCTATCCGATAGACGAGATGTACTTTTGCAATTACTTCACAATATCCGAAACTCCATTGTGGGGTTCATAAATCGACCAAAAGCCATAGCTCTAGCAATTTCTAGATGGGTACGCGGTACTTTTCAATCGACCGGCATGGAATCAATAATATTACAAACGCCACCATACTTTTCTCGGTGCTCTCATTAGAGCACTAGCTATAACGGTTGTGATTACACTTGCGCTGGTGACATTTGCCTTCGTTTTAAAAGTACTGATCTCTGCCTATCGCGAACACCAGCTCAAGGTGGACTCAAGAGACAACGGGAACAGTATGAGCGACGAGAAGAGGAACGTATACAAAGGCAAGAAGAGGAGCGTCTTCCAGAGCGAGAAAGACAATACGAGCGGCGATGAAAAGAGCAGGAGAGACGATAAAACGAGAGCAAAAGGAGCAGGAGAGGGAAAGACAGCAAGGCTAACAAGAAAGACCGCGTCGCCACGAAACCGAACATAAAGCATACATCCAATGGCGCAAACAGTGCGAAGAGTTCCTCGATAATGTTGAAACTCGAGCTATCTTTCCAGGTCCTCCGCTCTGGCCCTGTTCTGCTGGATGCAGGGAGTATGAAGGTCTAAAGGCCTGTCGACATGTATCAAGAAACTCTACCAAGCATCCGGCCACGACCTTTGTAAACTAATAAAAGAGGAAAGACAATTTTGGCATCCACACAAATTTTGCAGACGCATGCCGTCTGCCCGTGATGATATAGCGAAAGCGACAGAGATGTCCAATATTATTAACGCATTGGATGATATGCAATCATAGTACGTTTAGGCTTTTTGATTGAGTTCCATACTCGGTATAGAGTCAAGGCTGCTTTCCGTTTGGAATTGCAAGCGTCGTTAAAAGGGGACTACATTGCTAACCCTAGACCATAATCAGGATACCAATCCTGGGATGGTCCAACACTGTTTTTTTTAATAAAACTCTTCATATACATCATTGAACTGTGTTGGAGGAAAAATGATGTTCTCCTGCTCACTGTCAAACTCAGCTAACCAACCCTAAGCGTTCATTGGCTGTGCGTTGTCCATCAACGAAGGCGGGGGAAGAACGATAAATAGCCCCCATCCCTTCAGCTCCTGCAATACTTGCATCAGTCGATCTTCTCGATTATTAAGTATCTCTTACAACTGTATTATCATACTCAAACATCAGCATGGGTTCATCAGGGGATCTCTCAATTCCCATCGTGGACCTCTCGCCTTTCACCTCCAGCGACGCAGATAATTTCGAATCACGAAAGGAAGCAGCGCAAGATCTCGCAGACAAGCTCCAAGGTAACGGCTATGTAGGCATAATCGGCCATGGTGTCCCTCCAGAACTGCTCCAGAAAGCCTTTCAGACCTCCAAGACATTCTTCGATCTCCCTTACGAGGACAAGATGAAAGCGCCACACCCAGATGGCACTGTACCACATCGTGGTTACTCTGCTATTGGTAGAGAGAAAGGATATGCGAAGACTGCTCACCATTCCGGAGATGTTGCTCAACAGGATGCGGAGCTAAGTCTGATAGATTACAAAGTCGGAGTCCACCCCCACCTCTCCATTGTTACTATCATGGTCTAACATTACTATTAGGAGAGTTACGAAATTGGAAGTGACGAAAATACTATCCAATACAATATCTGGCTTCCTGATGATGTATTCCCAGGATTTCGATCTTTCACAACGCACCTCTTCTGGGAATTGAACAAGACAGCGAACGCAATTCTTGACGCTCTGATCATGAGTTTGAATCTGACAGAGAAGGAAGCCGAAGCTGTCCGGGCACTGCATACCGGTCATGACAATCAGCTTCGACTGCTTCACTATCCATCTATCTCGAGCGAGATGCTTGCCAATAAGAAAAATATTGGTCGTCTTGGGGTTCATAGCGATTGGAGGTTAGTTTTCCCTTTCTTTCGGAGAAAAGGTAATGCACATAGCCTAATTCCAGAGCAGCACCTTCACCCTCCTTTTCCAAGATATCCATGGAGGTTTAGAGTTTCAAAACCGCCAGACGGGTGATTTTGTGCCAGCGACACCAAAACAAGGGGTAGTGTACATGAATATCGGCGACATGTTTCAACGAATCTCCAACGGTGAACAAACTTTCCTGCTTTTTCAACGCGCCGCTAACGTCTTGAACAGGCTTTTATCCTTCTGCACTGCACCGTGTGGTCATCTCAGGCAGAGATAGTGGCGAGGAATCTCCAGCTCGGTACTCAATCCCATATTTCTTTTTGCCAACGGCAGATGGTGTCATTGAGCCTCAACCTTCTCTGGTCGCAAGCCACGGCAAACAGGTGTACAAACCGGTGACTTTTACTTCATATTCTGAGGAAATGTTTCAGGTTACGCAGATTCGCGAATGAAGATTTGGCTAGAAATCAAAGTCGAGTGATCTTTTCAGGAGTATTTCTAGTAATGACTGAGCTTCATTTGGCAATTGTTAGCTGAAAATTTCACATTTTTCTATTTTAAACCACAATTCATGAATAAGAAATGATCAACAAATTACTTCATATCCAACTGCTTTCTATACTGCTCGTCACCTTGACATTGTGCCTATCATTTTTCGTAGTGGCTGCATTTCCAAATCGACGTCCTCTCTTGGCGCCACTCCACCCTTCGACGAACATGGGTTCTAGAGGTATATGTGTCCCAGGCTTGTTTTTGGAATTGTTGTTTCCACTTTCAATTCTGTCATCGGATTTCAGAGATATATTGGACCATATTGATCGAAAATTGTCAATTGGTGCTGTGTGGCCCATCTTCTACGCAGTCCGGATAGGGACGGCAAGCAGACGGCGATTAGGGCTAGGCACGCGTTGTACATGAAGTACAGTCCTGCGGTGGACACGACTACAAATTCAATTAGCATGATATATTCGTAGTGAGCGAGTTGAGCATCATACAGTCTTCATCGGCCGTTGTCTGAAATTCAACTACGTATAATTGTCAGATATTGAAGCCCTAACCCTAACCCTATTCCAAAATGAAGTATATAATTTTGGCCAATCATACGACAGTTCTTAGAAGTTCTCACCGCCTCAGATATTCTGCCACCGATTATGTTTTCTGCCGCAGAAAAGTTTCCTCTTCATCATTGATTCCAGACGTGATGAAAATTCAGCGATAATAATACAAAAATGTCGTTATACTACGATGCGTCGACCATTTTAAACTCTTCGTCAAACAATCAAGGCGGTTCTTTCAAATCGCGTATATACAACTCCAAATCTCTTAAAGCTTCCCCAGCGCAAATCTACGCCCTCGTGACCGAAGCTTCGAAATGGGATATTCTGCTCAAAGAAGTGATTGAAAATGCCGGAATACTCTCCTCGGAACCAAAGGTATGACCTTCACAAATCGTGGCTTCATCGTTTTAGGAGGATGCTAACTAACATCAAAGGGAGGGCTCCTCCTAAATAGTTAACGCCTTTACTATGCCTACTTTTAGCGCACGATTTCCTATTTAGCAAAAATGGGATTGCGGCGCCTGCATCTCACCCTCTTCGACAAGCGATTGATAGACACAAGGTTCGACTGAAAGCCGAACTCACGAAAGCGCGAGTGCGTCGACACTGTGCCTCGATCCAGGATTTACAATCTGCGATACTAGCGGAGAAGAGAGCGCTGCTTGAGCCGGATGAACTCACAGAGAGCATGTACCCGCGATGGGTCCGCCTTAATAATATTAAGAGTACGCTCGATACGCAGATGGAGACGGCCTTCAAGGGTCATAAAAGAGTGGATCGACTGAATGTGCTGAAAAGCGCGAATCAGATTTACGTAGATCCTCATATACCTGATCTCGTTGCTCTTGCGCCGGGCACCGTGGACTTTTCGTCTTCGAATGCGTATAAGAATGGCGAGATTATTCTGCAGGATAAAGCGTCTTGCTTCCCTGCTTATCTTCTATTGGGAGATAAGGAGGATGCATGGGAGGGAGGAGATTTGATTGATGGTTGTGCCGCTCCCGGAAACAAAACCACACATCTGGCCTCGCTTCTTGCGGCACGACAAAAGTTTCACGGCAAGAAGCAAACCAGCAGATCGAAAATCATTTCAATGGATGCATCAGCTCCGCGGTCGAAGATTCTTCAGAAAATGGTCTCTGTCGCCGGGGCGGATAAGCTTGTTACTGTACTAGCAGGGCAGGACTTTCTAGCTTTAGATCCGGAGGATGAGAGATTTGAATCAGTGGCGGGCTTGTTGCTCGATCCGAGTTGTTCGGGCAGTGGTATTATCGGTCGTGATGACGTGCCAAAGCTAGTTCTTCCAGAGCAAGTCAAGACTTCAAAATCGTCGAATAGAGGGACGAAACGCAAACGGCCTGCAGATGATGAAGCTGCGAAGCCAGAAGACACCCAGAAAACGGATGAAGTAGACACGGATCGGTTACTCAAACTCTCCAATCTCCAAACACATATCGTTGAGCACGCTCTCAAATTCCCAGCTGCTACCAGAGTAACATATAGCACCTGCTCAATTCACATACTCGAGAACGAATGCGTGGTTGAGAGAGTTCTCGCGTCGGATATCGCTAGAAGAAGAGGTTGGAGGATCATGCGACGCGATGAGCAGCCACAGGGTTTACAGAAATGGCGACATCGAGGGATCAAAAAGCATACTGATAGCAAGGCTGCCAGTGATATAGCCGTCAAATTGACGGATGAGCAGGTAGATGCATGTCTACGATGTTGGCCGGGAGATGATGAGTGTACAGGTGGATTTTTCGTGGCTGGATTTGTCAGAGACGATGCTTTGGCTGAGGAGTTATCTGTTCTGGGAGAAGATAATGGTAAAGGTCAAGATGAGAGTGAGGACGAGAAAGACTCGGAATGGGAGGGATTCTCGGACTGATTGTACATTTGTCGACGTGTACTCGACAATATAGTCCTTTTTGTACAAAATAACTCCTCAGACCGCAAACTGTAAAGCTTTTATACCCACATAGTGCCAATCACTTGAGACTTTATGTTTCGCTTCAAATATTTCGAGACCGACCTACCACAACGCCATTCCTTCAACCGGCTCGACCTACCAAACAACATTGTCTTCACGATTTCATGATATGCTAGACTAACTCAGAGAAAGGTGAAAAACATCAGATAGAAATTATCCATCAAAGACCACCCTAGCGCCGCAATGACGTTGAAACAAGAGTCATTGTCCGATGTGCTACAACGGCTCAAAGACCGGATAACCCTAACTAAAGAGTTGGAACAAATATTACTCATACTTAAAACCTTTTCAGACAAACCAACATTATTTTCTTCTCTAGTTATGATAAAGGAATGTTCCAGGTCGATGACTCTTCTGTTGATGCCTCGGGGATCATATAAGTATGGCTCATACCCACGATGGGTTCTGGAGACGGCCTCCAGAGACCCTTTTCATGTATGAAATTACGAAAAATTCCTACATTATATAGGAATATGATTCAAGATTTATGATTTATGTTAGTATTAGGTTCTGTTCTAACTGTGCAATCAATATTTGACCTTTCATACATTCTGCAGTCGATAATCATTCCTATCGACCAAGAAGACACATCATCTTCTTCAAGGTGATTACGACAAGCATGTCCCAACTATTCACATCCCAAACCGAACTCGAAGAATTCGCAGCCTGCTTCTCAGTTACCCGCAACAACAATAACAAAGATCTTCGAACCAGCATCAAACGTCTCCCTGAACATCTCCGATACTCAAAGACGGATCTTGTTCTCCACAAGACCGGCTATAAGGAAAACGAACGATACAATTATATAGATCGGCCATCATGCTCTGTCCATAAATGGATTGACTCTATTACTGTTTCGAAGGTCTTTAAATCCCTGCGGACGGAGTTGGCGAGTGCGGTTCAGGAGATCGGGAGGCATGTAGATGTCTTTGGGCCAGATGAGTGTATAACTGTGCATCGTGTTGCGGTTATTCAGGAAATGTGGACGAGGTCATGGCCAGATGGGATTTCTAATGAGCAATGGGAGTATCAAGCAGATCAGTGCGAGGCATGTATGCTTTCACGAATCGCGACGTTTCCCACTGCGCTGCGAGAGCTACGCACCCTGTTTCTGGCGCATGCACGAAGAAAGTTCCAAGAATTGCATCAGCCTCAGCCTCAGCCTATTATTCTTACGTTTGTCAATGAGTGGGTGAAACTCACTGATCAGGCAAAGATATTATTCTCTACCTCCAGGGAACGTGCTGAAGAGATTAATAACTGCATCCTCCAAAAGAAACTCAAGGCTGCTGAGGAGGAGAAGAAGAAGGCAGAGGGAGAGGCCAGGAAACGAGAAGCCCAAAATGCTGCAGGCCTCGAAAGTCTCCCTGCTCTAACATACAACCCTAATCATCCAGTCACTCGGGACATACCAAGTCCCCTGTTCTCATCCCTGAGCAGGAATGGATATGAACTCACCGAAGCCGAGTTTCTTCAAGAATTCTCACCTCACAACACACCTTTTTATCGGACGTCATCTACCATAGATGACGACGGCTCATCCTATATCACGGATATATACTGTGACAACGACACCCAAACAAGCATCGGTCTCAGCAAGACTCTAGCCGAGCTACAAAAACAGCAAATCGAAGACCAATACCAAACCACCAACGACGGGGAAGGAGGAAATCCTGATACAGGTCTCGCGTCTAGATTGTATGGTCCATGGTCATCCACGAATGAGATTCGGGGCTCATATTCGAGGTTTTCGCAAACGACGGTTTCGTCGCCTGGATCTTATAGAAGGCGTTCTGAGGTTTCGCCGCCTGTATCGCCGATTAACGAGTCCAATCATCCCAGGACGCCAGATACGTATAATAGGACGCTAGTATCGCCGCTACATAACCCTAGGGCGCCGGATAGGTATAATATGACATCGATGCCGGTATCACCCCTGGCCAATCCCAGGACGCCTCAGCCTCGGGATAGGTATGTGCCGCCGCCCAAGACGCCAAAGACGCCTGATAGGAGTAGAGCGCTTCTTCCGATTCCTGAGTTTTCGCCTCTTGGCATGTTCCCTTACATTAAATCCTCTTCTTCGCAGATTCCACGCCCATCTTCCTCAAGAACACGCACCAGTGCAGTGTCTGCGAAGTATGGTCGTGATTCTGCGTTTAGTCCTGGAGTGGAGGTGGTGGGGACCGAGTTGATGATGACGAAGGGACAGGGTCGTGTGGTTAATGTTAGGGCTCCTGGGGAGGGGAGGTATACATCCCAGTAGGATGTTGAGTCACCATCTAATACCACACCTACATGTATATAGACTGTGACCTGTAAAGATCTAGTGTCCTAATATGATTCAAAAGTTACCACCTTTTAATTACAAGCATACCTACCCAGCCCATATCTCAGGCTATCTATAATCCTTCGGAATAATATTCCTCATCAACTCCCGACTCCGACTATAATCTATCCTCACATCCACAACAGCCACCCCTTCAAACGCCAACGCCTCTCTCATAACCTCTTTCAGTTCTCTGGTCGAATTAACCCTAAACCCCTTTGCGCCCTCAAACGCCTCTGCAAACTTGACAAAATCGATTCCTCCTAGCTTAATACCTGAGCTACGGCCATACTTGGCCTCCTCCTGAAACTCAACCATGTTGTAACCCGAATCATTCCAGATGAAATGGGTGATGTTGCATTTTTGTAGTACGGCAGTCGCGAGTTCTTGGGAACTAAACATGAAGCCGCCGTCGCCGCTGACGCTGACGACTTTGCGGGAGCAAGGGGGTTCTTGGATTAGACTTGCTGCGATGGCCCAGGGTAAGCCAACACCCAGAGTTTGCTGGCCGTTGGAGCACAGAAGGTGGCGCGGTGAGTAAGTCTGGAAGTATCGCATCATATAGATATAAACTGTGCCGACATCGACAGCGACGACGGTGTCCTTAGGGAGCATGTGGCGGAGTTGGTAGACGAAATGAGTCGGTTGAACTGCTTCATCTAGTAGACCTTCTGACAAGGCATTTTCTGTGGCGGTTGATTGCCATTTGTCGATTTCTTGGCGGATATTTTCGAGAGTATCTTCGGCGCCGGACCAGAAGGCTGGCTTGGAGGCTTGGAGGCTGGAGGTTAGTTCGTCGACGATGTCGGCTGGGTTGCCGAGGAGTTCGATTTGGGGCATGTAATGCTGCGATACTCGAGCGTCGGTGTAGTCGATATGGATGATGTTGTGGACCGTTGTGGGATTGTTCACGTTCCATGTCTCTGCGTCGTATTCATACGGATCGTAGCCTATTGCAATGATGAGATCGGCTCTGGCTAGTACTTTATCTCCCGGCTGGTTTCTGAACAATCCCACACGACCGTAGTACCTGTGTAAAAGATCCTCACTAATTGCTCCTGCAGCTTGAAAGGTCTCTACAACAGGCAACGTATGATCTCTAATCATCCGACGAACCGAAGCCACAATAGATGGGTCGGCAGACCTCATACCAAGCAATATCACGGGATATTTAGCAGCCATGAGCTTGTCGATAGCAACCTTGCCTAGTTTCGGATTACTTGCTCCATAGCCCGGCGACTCAAAACTTAGGCTCGGGAAGGGCGGTACACCGACTGAGGTACTTTTGATTATGTCCATGGGGAGAGCAACGGCCGTCGCGCCCTGCGGGAATCTGCGCGCATGACGAAAGGCGTTCGCAATCACCTCGCTGACCTGATCCTCGACGCCGACTTGGATGACGGATTTGCATACCCCTTCCAGGACTTTGTTCACATCAAGCGATTGATGCGTATGTCGCGCCGCCTGTAGTCGCGACACTGTACCCGCAATCGCGAGCACAGGGTCCCCTTCCGTCGTGGCTGTCGCAAGGCCAGTGACGAGGTTACTCGTCCCCGGCCCCGAAGTCACCAAACATACACCCGGTAGACCAGTCAAACGACCGACCGCGGCAGCCATAAAAGCGGCGTTTTGCTCATGGCGGCAGACTATGAGTTTGATGGTGGGATGGTCGCTCAATGCGTCGAATATGCCGTCTACTTTGGCGCCGGGGATGCCGAAGACGATTTTGACGCCGGCGTTGGAGAGGGAGTCGACTATTACGTTAGCGAGGTTGCGGTTTGCCATTTTCCTCCTACCTTTGCAAGGATGAATCAGAGAGACAGGTCATCAATTGAAAGAAAAGACGGTGTACTGCTAAGAGACATCAGGAATGTGCTGATATCAACGTGGGGCTGGTGTTGACGTAAAGATTGATACCCGCCATTTCCGGTGGCGCCAGTCCCCTCACTCATCTCAGCGCATTGTACGAACTCTCAAATAACTCGCAATTGAGATTTACGAGAGTCTTAAAGTACAATGGCAGACAGATTATATCAATACTCAACCGCCTCCGCGCTCATGGCCGGTGTCGCGTCCACCGGCATCCCTCTCTCCAATCTTTTAAAGCACGGCACTCACGGGCTAGGCACAATGTCCTCTATAAACGGCGAAGTTCTCATCCTCGATTCTACAACCTACCATCTCCAATCCTCAGGCGCAGTGCGCGTCGTCGAAGCACACGAACAACTCCCCTTTGCCATGGTAACTTCCTTCAACGACTGCAAGACGCGCACTCAATCTAAATTTCCGGGCTTACCCAACAAACAATCCATCCTCCAATATCTACAGACGTTGTTCCACGGCATCAATAATCGCTTCGCCTTCTTCTTCATTCCGCGCATTCATCTCGACACGATTACCGCCCGCGTCGTCCGCGGCCAACAATACCCGCGCCAACCACTCTCGGAGCTGGGCGAGGCACAAAAAGTGAATACCTACGAGTCTGTGACTGGTACTATCGTCGGATTCTGGTCGCCGGCGTACATGGATGGGGTGTCGGTTAGTGGATTACATATGCATTTCTTGTCGGAGGATAGATCGTATGGAGGGCATGTGTTGGAGATGCGGTCCCGGGCAGAGTTCGAGTTGCAGGCGGCGTTGTTGAATGATTTTGATTTGGAGCTTGCAGATAATGAGGAGTTTGGCGAGGCTGAGTTGGGGGTGGGGGGAGAAGCACTGAAGAAGGTCGAGGGTTGAGTCTATCCAAGTGTAAGAAGATGTCGGTTATCCGCGGCAAAACGAGCGACTGTTATCGCGGGCGCGCTATACCCGATGTGGCGAGGGGCTTATCAGGGCCTCACCGACTGATCTCCGCCGATATCGTTTTTCTTGACTCATCTCTTTGTATCTTTCCCACAACACTACACCACTTGAATAGACACTCAATTGAAAAACATCCAATACCCACAGTCTGTTAAACGAATGTCCTCCTCTCTCCCCGGCAATCGGGAACTGCCCCGATCCCAATATGACCTGAACACGTATTGGGGTCGTGTGCGCGAGTCTGCCGGTATTTCTGATCCTCGGTATTTCTACCACCCAATTATTTCACGGTCCTGGGAAACAAGCTAATGGTTGTATAGAATGCTCTTCGTCTCCTCCACCGGCCTCGAAAGCGCAAAGAAATTAATCGTCTCGTACAAAAATGGCGAAACAAAGGAAATGTCTCCTGAGCTGTGGCGCGCAAAGCAGATTGTTGATTCGACCTTGCACCCTGGTATGTCAATTGACTTCAAGAATCATTTGTTCAGGGGCTGATGACGATAGACACCGGAAAACCGGTCTTTCTCCCCTTCCGAATGTCCTCATTCGTCCTCTCCAATCTCGTCGTTACAGCTGGCATGCTCACGCCCGGTCTTCAGGTACGTAGAACCCCCTTCTAAAGCACCTCAACCCCCCCCCTAATTGAAGATTATAGACAACAGGCACCCTCCTCTGGCAAATAGCCAACCAATCCCTCAACGTAGCCATCAACTCCTCCAACGCCAACAAATCCACCCCCCTAACAACCTCCATGCTCGTAAAATCCTACCTCCTCGCCGTCTCAGCCTCCTGCTCCGTCGCCCTGGGACTAAACGCAATCGTCCCACGCCTGAAAAACATCTCGCCAAACACAAAACTCATTCTTAGCCGTCTTGTCCCCTTTGCAGCCGTCTCAAGCGCCACAGCGCTTAACGTCCTGCTCATGCGCAGCGAGGAGATTCGTCGCGGTATCGACGTCTACCCCATCCTAAGCGAAGAAGAGAAACTCGCCGGCGCCCCCGTGGAGAGTCTCGGAAAATCCAAAATCGCCGCCAAAATCGCCGTCGGCGAGACTGCAATCAGCCGCGTACTAAACGCAACACCTATCATGGTCCTCCCGCCCCTGATTCTGGTCCGTCTCGAGAAAATGGATTGGCTCAAACAGCGGCCTCGACTCGTCCTGCCCGTGAACTTAGGGTTGATTCTGACGACGTCGATATTTGCCTTACCCTTAGCGCTAGGCGCGTTTCCGGCGAGACAGGCTATTGGTGTGAAGAGTTTGGAGGAGGAGTTTTGGGATAAGGGGGGACGGGAGGGGAAGGTTGAATTTAATCGGGGGATGTAATTTTTTTTTCTTTTTTCTGTTGGGCTGATGAGTGGGTGGTTTTTGGTGCATTGTTTTGCCTGTTGTTTTTCTTCTCTTTTCCTCTACATATGGATTGGTTGGGTGGGTTGATTGGGTGATTGGAAGCTGGGGAGTATATATTCATTGTCAAGTTCTAGCATTGAAGCTACTAGTTATAGACTTGCTGTTTCGTTATTATTAATATCCAATTCATTATACGTTCAAGCATATGATATATTACCGTGCAGTAATAAAACTTGCAGTGGCAGAGTAGATAATCATTGAACTAAATACATGACGACTTATGATCCGTAAAATGTGATATACCAGTAGAAGACTTGGTCAGTCGGTAACCCAAACACCAACAACATGACAGACAGTAACAGAAAAACAGACAGGGAAACACCCAAGCAAATAAAACATACATCGAATACCCCTCCAATTATATAACAAGCGCGCATGTATCATGTATATCAAGGCAGACGACAGGCAGCTCACCTCTCGTCAACGATGAGGTGAGGGTGCCTTTTGTTAGTCAGGTAGGCCGAGCATAATAGCGATGTTATGCTTGAAGAGGTCCTGCTGATTCAGTACTGGTCAAGCACTTACGCAGAAGCCCAGTCCTGCCCCATTGATATTTCCCGATACCTCTGTCATGAACAGACGCCACCCATTCCATCAATCCAAACACCCCATGAACGATATGATATAACCCATTTATCCCATCCATACTCCGGCGCTAATTTACCTTTTGGCGGCCCGAGTATTTCAACTATACATTAGAATCAAGGGTCTTAGTTTCCCATGTCATAATCAAACTAAACGAGAGTGGAGTTTGGCAAGCCGTACAGCTTCAGTCCCATCATCAACTATCGTTTCCTTGAACCACGGATGTTTGAGGGCTTGCTTGGCCGTCAACCGCTGTTTAGGGTCGTAGACAAAGATCTTTTGCAGAAGATCAAGAAATTGTTTGTTGAATGCATGATTTTGAGGGATGAATTCCTGAGATTATTAGAGAAGGTTATTTAAGTATATGGAGTTGAACTTACATGCAACTGCTTCATTGCTTTGACGTATTTTCGCGACGCTCGCGTCGTCTCATCATTCGGGTAGTCAAGCTTGTTTCGTTGAAAGTATCTATAACAGTTAGCATACGCCCTTGAGCCAACGAATATAGGAAACATACTTTGCAGCTTGGTTTTGACTGTTTCCCCGACCTTGTACAACCTGCTTCACCATCTTTGCATCAATCCTGCTTCCAATGACACTCTCCATCATTGCAAGATGTTCAAGGTTGTCGTGGGTCTGGAACAAGGCGTCCCCTGTGAAGAACTCAACAAGAATACAACCAATACTCCAGATATCACATGGAAAACTCCACCCGAGATTTAAAATAATCTCTGGCGCTCGGTAATGACGAGTCGACACGACAGACGAGTGATACTCGTCGTCAAATGTCGCCGAGCCAAAGTCGATCAATCGAATTTCACTGTCCAGCAGGACACGACGGTGGCGGGCATTTCGCGATGTGGTATGAGATGATGATGGGATGGTGCGGTTGTATGTGAAAGTCTGGTAGTTGTTGCTCACGAGAAGAATATTCTCGGGTTTAAGATCGGTGTGGATCAAATTAAGATCGTGTAGGACTGCATCAATTAGCAAGGTCTCAATCCTTCCTCCGGAAAAAGGACTCACAAGCTACACTCGTAAACAGCTGACGAGCAAAATTCTGAATCTGACTGCTTGGAAACGGAACGAAGGAATTGCTTTTGAGAAAATCAAAGACGCTCTGACCCAAAAGATCAGTGACAATGCAAATGTGATTTCGAAAATCAAAGCAGTCTCGCAAATGAATGCATTTGTTCCTATTCGTCTTGTCGTTGGACGCTAATGTAGACAGCACTCGCAATTCGATTTTTGATGCGTCACGGTACTTTTGCACTGAACGAATGATTTTTACTGCACATCGCATTTTTCGTTGTTTGTCGTATGCTTCGACGACTTTGCCGAAAGTGCCTTGACCGAGTAGCCGAATAATCGAATCTATCTCTGTAAGTAAATATTCAACCTAGAATCAAAAGACAAACTTACATCGATCAGTAAGCGGCGTATCTGCTTGGACTATATAATGTCCATCGTCATCATCGACTTTTTCGTGTTTTCCATAAGAGTACTTTGCTAGTCAGAAACCAGTCAATTCTGTATGGGTGGCAGACTTACATCACGAATAACAGGCACCGGAACCTCCTTCGCCTTGATAGGAGGCTGAGGTGGTGGAATATAACTGAGAAAGGCATCGCTCACGGCCTCGAGTTCTCGACGCTTGGCCTCTTGTCGAGTCGATGTCCTCGTATTCCGCTTACGCTTCTGGCCGACATTGGCATCCTCGTAGACGACACCGTTATTTGTTCCCACACTACCAGCGGACCCCAAAGATGTGGGAGCAGTCGTGTGCAAGGATGTGGTGCGGTCAGTTGAAAGTGAGTTGTGAGATGAGTTATCCCAGTACGGCTGGGGATTCGTCGAGAATGACGGTCGGTCGTGGTACGTCACATCGTAGGCAGACTCTAGTCCTGTGCGTCTTTTCTTTCCTGCAGGCTGGCCATTGACGGCTGCCGCTGCTGGCGGACGAGAGCCCGTTGTTTGGTCTGGAGGAGGCGTGTCATCGATCACGATGATCTCCTTGGGCAGCCCGTTCTTATAGAACTCCTTCCAATCGGGCTTCCGCCGGCGGCTCGATGTGCCGGACGACATTGAGTTTGTGTTGGCGGGTGTCGTGTTATACGCTGGAGGATTCGATGGGGTTGAGGCTGATTGAGGGACGGGAGGAAGAGGATGGGATTGTGAGGTGGTGGTCGTTGCAGTAGGCGTGTTGGCAGAATAGGCGTAACTATTTGCTAGACGAGCAGATCCGGTTGTAGTACTCGCTGCGGGATAAGCACCGTTTGACTGATATCCGATTTGGTGGTGGGAATAGCCATAGTGAGGGTGGTGTGAGGGATGCGTTGCGGTGGCAGTCGAGGGAGTCGACATGATGAAGGAGACACACGGCAGTTTGTTGGTGGACAGTGTAGTAGTAGTGGTGTCTTGAGGGGCGGCGCACGGGAAACACACTCTGCCGCTGTTACTGCAGAGCCGGCTCGTCTAAAGCGTGCGTCGTCGAGGATAGGCGGGCTGGTCGCAGACTCGCAAAAATGGCGGTTCTGTCACTGCCAGGACATTTGGATGTCTTGAAACAAGTAGGCAGAAGTGCTGGCGTCAGGCGAGGAATGATGTTGTGGTGGTCAGTGTGGAAGGGAAGGGCCGGAAAGTGACGATTCGTCGAGTGGTCGATCGGAGCAACAGACGGCTGGATTTGGCTTTGCAGGATTGCAGGGGGGATGACCGCGGTATGTAGTGCTAGGATACGAGAGGTATTTTGACAGCCATTGCAGTGAGAAAGAGATCAGACGGTAGGGACGTAGCAAAGTGAAGCGGGAGGTGATGGCAGAGAGACCGTGTGTGGGCGCAGTGGTCGGCCGGAACAACGATAATCATAAAATGACGGGCAGGAAGCGTTCAGACATTCCGATGCGGAGATAATTTGCTGCTTAACTGTGTACAGGTTACCAAAGTTACCCTGTACTTACACTCATTATATCGACATAACTACAGATTACTCGTACGTTGTCCAGAACATCAATTTAATTACACACTCCGTCTCCATTCAATGGATGTGAATATGTACTGAATAGGTACTATAGTAAATATTCGTATTCGAACAAAAGAGAGCGTGGTCAGAGGCGCTGAGACCATTTGCCACAGATCGACCACTACGCAAGCCGCCCTTGTCCAAATTATTCAAATGATGTTGTGTCGAGACTGATTCAGAACCTGGGGCTGACACGGACTCGACAATACCACCCTGAAAGGGGGAGGGAATATTTAGGCGCCTTCTTTCTCCGCCACACCATGTTGATTGATGATAATTATTCATTCACCTACCAGCCATGAATGTCTCTATTGTAACTAGCATTAACTTGAAATTTGTTGTATAGAGCACTTTCTCTCAATCTATTACATCAATCCTCAGTGGTCTACCGGTCATGATTGGCGCTTGTCACTGCGATCGCAGCAACCCGCGCTAGAACAGGGTTCGACTCCCTGCTGGGGAGGGTTTTCTTTTTGTTTTCTTTTTTTTCCCATTCTCTTTAGAGAATTGAATTGTTGTAGGAATCGTGTTAATTAAAAATAATACGATCCTGGAATATTCAACTTGATCTGTACACGCTGTTTGTGGAGAACAAATCATATACTTCGCAACCCGAACCTGGACTTCCACAGCCATCTCCCCTTGCCAAATAAAAGAATACATCTTCCTATGACATGACCAACGGCCAGAGGTATTCCGAACTTCAACCACGTTAATGGCTTCCAAACGTCGACTTTCGGCACTACTATTATACTGCGTTCACTTATCACAGATTCTTCTCTAGCATGCTGACTCCTCGTAAACGCTGCGACAGCATCAAGCATAATCTTCACCGTCGCCTCTGGCTGACTCAAAAAAGGCGAATGGCTCGTTTGCAACTCCCTATGCTCCACACTACCGCCCATTTCCCTCGCCATACCCACCGTCATCCGTTGCGCCAATACCGGCAGGCCGCGATCTTCGACGGTGCCGATATACCAAGCCGGCACATCTCGCCAGCCAGCATAGGTAAATTCGCCACCTTCAAATAATGCCTTTAGACTCTGCGTGGTGAGTTGAGTCACCCAATATTCTGCCTCTTCGGCTGGCAGGTCATGATAAAACAGCTCGCGTGGAGGGGTGACAATCTCGGCGAAGCCGGTGTCGTTGTTCACACGCCAGGAAGGGGGCGGATGGCCAAAGAACGGATCCATGAATGCAAGTCCAGTAAAAGTGAAACCGGAGGCTATCAATATGAGCCCGATAACATATCCTTTCGCAGGTGTTGTTGTTGTCTGTGTCTGGTTCATATCGGTAAACCCCTTGATGGCGCTATTCCCAACCATGCCGCCGTACGAATGCGCAACGACGATCACATTACGTCCTTGATTTGTCTCACTGGAGATAGCATCACGAGCAGCATCTAAATCATCTTTAAAAGTTGCCTGTGGGTCCCCGGATGTCGAAGGGAGGGTTACCGAGAGACATTTCAGCTTATGCTCTTTTTCGAGGAGGTTGATGACCTTGTTGTAGCATGTAGGCTTATGCCAGGAGCCAGGTATGAAGACTAGTGTTGGAGGAGTTGACATGTTGGAGATGTATATTGCGATAACTAAGAAGAAGTCTTAGAGATAAGTAATATGTGGAAGCTTTCGGGTGCGGCACAAAGCACATGTCATATGACAACAGCGGATCATGTACCTAATTTACAGGCGGTCTCTGTGGCTCACCCTGCGGTGCGCCTCGTGGCTGCGCCACCTTCTGTCTGCCTGCCGGCTCAGGCACACCTGGGATAGCGACTTCTAGACTTAGCTTGCTGTAGCCAGTATCAAATCTAACTAACTAACTAACTAATTTACAGGCGGATTAAAATCTGCGTATGCGCGATACCCTAGGTAGTTGTGCCCGGTTTGAGGCTCTGCTCATGAGCGACG
Source organism: Talaromyces sp. PL2406 (assembly GCA_023626215.1). Lineage (NCBI taxonomy): Eukaryota > Fungi > Ascomycota > Eurotiomycetes > Eurotiales > Trichocomaceae > Talaromyces > Talaromyces sp. PL2406. Next base: position 1,918,370 of record JAMAGL010000008.1, on the reverse strand, counting down.
TTAAGATTAGATTTACTGCATGGATTGAACCAGGTAATGCACAAATAGAATTCTTCATGCTCAATAGTAAATTGAAAATGCCTTTTTGGCCGTATCACATTGGCCTTCAGTCTCCTAAACGACAAACAACAAGCTCGAAAAGAAGTAACCCGGCGCTAAAAATGACCAATTGTAAAAAACCCCCTGTAAATGAATATGTTGATACAACTTTAAGAAAGACCCATGTAGTGTTTAACTGATACGATGAAATAAAAAAAAAAAGGATACCGCGGCTTAAGCAAGTCGTTCGTCGGGATCTTTGCTGTAAGCTTTTTGAATGTGTCTCGAACCTCGTCCGTCTTGTTCAAGCATGAATAAAATGTCGCGTAATTGTATGCCGCTGGCCCTGTCTTCGCGCCAGTCTCCTAGTCGAGCTATTTCTGCCATAGAGGTGCTGTCGGTGCGTCTCTTCTCGCCCGTATCGGCTCCGCCAACGGTGCTGATACCGGGACTGCCAAGAGCAGGGGAGTGAGGTCGTGGCGATGACATGCTGTTCACAGCGGAGCCCTTGTTCAGCCAAGAATACTGTCGCTTCTTTCCCCCTCCAAAAAGCGTACTTCCAAGGGCTTTGCGAGCAGTCTCGACAGATTGTTGATGTTGCTGGGCTTCAGTCGCCCGGGCGTCTATTTGTTTCTTGGCCTCTTTTTTGGTGATTCCCTTGTTGAGGCCCATCGCTACTTGGGATAGAGGAGTTGTAGCACCGGAGCCCACGTCTATCGACGGTGTTCTGCTGCCGCCGTTTGTCTCGCTGATTATAGCATCCGAATTTCGTTTTGCCCGTTTGGCAGCACGAGCTTGCTCAGCCGACATGTCTTTTGTTGATAGAATGAGATATTTGCCAGCCAATGACTGAGGGGCGGCGTCGATCGCAGCATGCGGTCCTGTAAACTGTTAACATTTATATTCCAAAACCCCAGTAGCAAGTAATCTTACGCTTTAGAGGAGTACCTGTGACAGGCTCCGATACCTTTGGAGCCGTTACAGCCAAGTCTTGCCATTCTGCAGGAACAGCGCCATTGGAATGCAACCGCCGACTCTTCGATAAACCGGCCGAGTATTCGACAATACCTCTTAACCGCTCCTCACAGCAAAGTGACATGAGTGATAGAATGTCAACAAGAGGTGCTCCCTCTTGGTTGATAATAGTGTGTCCTCTGCGAACGACAGAAGAACCATCCGGGCCTGTCACCTCGATTGGTTGACGAGAACCCGGCATGGGGTGGTACAGACCGTCTGTTGGAAGTCGCACCCCGAGCTCGTATGCCTTCTTTTGCATTTTCTGCTCCAGCACTTTTGTGAGAAGAAATGGGACCTGCAAATGGTACTGAGATCTCCTCGCTGCCTGTGTCTCTTCGTAGGTTGGCTGATTGTAGGGTGCATCCTCCGAGTACGCTGGGACAACTTGTTGCTCTTGTGTTGCGGGAAGCCTTCCCTGGGATAGATCAAAGCTGATATTCGCCGACGCGGTGCCTGGTGTCGATGGGGTTGACGTAAAAGACGTGCTCAGCCCGGGTGGCTGTGGCCGAGGCGCTACTACGGGTGCCGCGTAGCTCTGTGTTAAATAAGCCTCTTCTTCCTTGACGTCAATACCAGATTGCGCCAAAACATCGCTCAAGTCTGAAGCATCCGTTGGTTTATCGACTGGTCGAGATGGCGGGCCCATCGAACCAGGGGGTGCAGGCGCAACGGGCGCGAGTGAGACAGGAGTCGCAGCGCTTTGAAAATGGCCGGGAGTCGACATTCCGTTCACCTGCGCTCCGTTCATTCCAGGTGTATGAACTTGTGGTAGTTGCGATGCGCTGAATCCAGGCGATCCATAAGGCGACTGTGTTTGCGGAAGAGGAGAGAGCCGTTGCCGTTTAGGAGGAGGGGGATTGATGCCAATCGCTGGAGGTGTGGGAGTCGAGATGGGAGGCGAAAATGGCTGGCTTGGAGGGTATTGAGGAGAATGTTGAGATGGAGGCTGCTGTGACTGTGCCTGCGCCATGGTGGATGACTGCGAAGAGAGAGTAGATGAGCAGCTAGGCTGTTGGACAGATCTCAGCGACCGAGATTGGATATGCGAGCGGAGCGCTCAAGCGTGACGTGTAGATGAGTCGTAACCATCTCAAAAGGGCCTTAGTTTCTGCTCATTTGGAATGTCATGTGGGAAAATGTGTAGTCGTTGAGGCGAATACGGATGGTGCGATGGTGGTGGTCGACGACGATGAGCTGGAAAAGGATGAGAGAGTCAGTCAGGGTAAGAAAGCTTGCGAAATAGTTTGACCCGCAGGATCGGCTCCGGAAGGCGCGTTTGCGGGCTGGTCACGTGACTGCAGCACGGCTATTGTTATCTTATTCTTATTCTTACCTTTGCTCCGTTTGACCTCAGCCTCTATTGTCGCCAGCTTTCGTCTGTTCACCATTCACTATCAGCGGTTGCTGTTCGTCTTATCTCCTGGTAACATTGTCTTTGTTGCTGTGCCATGTGACATGTTGCTATTTTTATTCAGCTCTCCACTTATCCAACATCCAGTGTGAAGCTCTTTGCTCTGCAATGGCCACTCCGTGTTGATCGGCTTCTGCAAGATTTTATCCTGGCTTACTTCCATTGAAGTCGAGTTCCTCCTTCACTTCTAACTATTTAGAATTAAATCATCCGAATCAATACCGTCATGGCCGCAAAGCGCAAGGCGTCTGCCATGGCCGCGACCGTGGATGACGAGCCTGTCGATCCATCCGATGAGCTTGCCTTTTACTGTCTGGGTGGTGGCAATGAAGTTGGTCGTTCGTGTCACATAATCCAATACAAAGGAAAAACTATCATGGTAAGTCTGAATTCAATGCAGTGTGCGAAGCGCTTTGCTAATAAACCAACAGCTCGATGCCGGTATGCACCCTGCCAAAGAAGGATTCGCAGCTTTGCCTTTCTTCGACGAGTTCGATCTCAGTACCGTGGATATACTCCTACTCAGCCAGTACGTCACTCCCCCGTTCGTTTAGTTTTGGCACAGTCTACATTCATATATGAAGAGTCGCATGTTGTTTGTATGAGGAAAGTGGCCATTTGCATTCCGGATTCATACGAATAGAGATTCTGCATGTGTGCGGATCCTTGCTATGTGTATATCAGAAATGAATGCAAAATATTCTCTTGTTTCTCTTCTTGCCCTCTCGTACTTTGCGTATTCGCCCGGATAATGGGAACCTCATTTCGATATGGGGTACTCTCCTAATATCATAGAACAACAGCTGACCCTAAACTTGTCTTACAGTTTCCACGTCGATCATTCATCCGCACTTCCATATGTCCTAAGCAAGACTAATTTCAAAGGCCGAGTTTTGACAACACACGCTACAAAGGCTATCTATAAGTGGTTGATCCAGGACAATGTGCGAGTTAGCAACACATCCTCCTCATCTGACCAAAGGACATCCCTATATACAGAACATGACCATCTCTCTACGCTCCCTCTCATCGAGACAATCGACTTTTATACCACGCATACTATCAACAGCATTCGCGTTACGCCATATCCTGCCGGACATGTTCTCGGTGCTGCAATGTTTCTCGTCTCGATTGCAGGTCTCAATATTCTCTTCACGGGTGATTATTCCCGAGAAGAAGACCGACATTTGATTCCCGCAGAAGTGCCTAGAGGGATCAAAATTGATGTCCTCATCACAGAATCGACTTTCGGTATTTCATCAAATCCACCGCGCTTGGAGCGAGAGGCCGCTCTAATGAAGTCCATTACCGGCATTCTCAACCGAGGTGGCAGGGTTCTGATGCCTGTGTTTGCCCTTGGCCGAGCACAAGAACTCCTTCTCATTCTAGAAGAATACTGGGAGCGACACCCTGAATTCCAGAAAATACCCATTTATTACATCGGAAACATGGCACGTCGATGTATGGTTGTTTACCAAACTTATATCGGAGCTATGAACGACAATATCAAGCGACTTTTCCGTCAGAGAATGGCAGAAGCCGAGGCTAGTGGCAACAAAAACGTTGCGGCAGGACCATGGGACTTCCGATACGTGCGTAGCTTGAGGAGTCTTGAACGCTTTGATGATATCGGCGGTTGTGTTATGCTCGCTTCGCCGGGTATGCTGCAGACCGGTACCAGCAGAGAACTTCTCGAACGATGGGCCCCGAGTGAACGCAACGGAGTGGTTATGACTGGCTACAGTGTTGAGGGAACTATGGCCAAGCAGCTACTCAATGAACCGGAACAGATTCCTGCAACCATGTCAAAATCGGCAGCCGGTCCTGGCAGTCGTGTCAATCCAATGGCGGATGAAGACCAGAAAGTCATGATTCCGAGACGCTGCACTATCGATGAAATCAGCTTCGCTGCCCATGTGGATGGTGTCGAGAATAGAAATTTTATTGAACAAGTGGCCGCCCCAGTTGTGGTACGTATTAATCATATCCCTTGGTAAGCCGCAAAATGTCTAACTTCATATAGATCCTCGTCCACGGCGAAAAACATCAAATGATGCGTCTCAAATCCAAGCTGCTGAGCTTGAACGCCGACAAGACGGTCAAAGTCAAGGTCTATACACCTGCCAACTGCGATGAGATCCGCATCCCTTTTAGGAAAGATAAGATCGCAAAAGTTGTCGGCAAACTTGCAGAAGATGCACAGCCAACTGGAAACGACGAAAGCAAACTCATGGCTGGTGTCCTTGTGCAAAATGGGTTCGACCTGTCATTAATGGCGCCGGAAGATTTGCGCGAATACGCTGGTCTAACTACGACGACGATAACATGCAAACAACTCCTGACATTGAGTTCTGCAAGCATGGATCTAATAAAATGGGCTTTGGAAAGTGCTTTCGGTGTTATCGAGAAGATTGGTTCTACTGGAGACAAGGAGCTCAAAAAAGAAAACGGCACACACGAAGCAGCAGATGAAGAGATTGAGTACGCGGAAGATGAAACGTACTTGGTTATGGGAAGCGTATTTGTGAGATACTTGGCTCGTACGCGGGAAGTTGAGCTTGAATGGGAGGGTAATATGATGAACGACGGGGTTGCCGATGCAGTCATGGCGGTTCTTATGACTGTCGAGAGCAGCCCAGCATCTGTGAAGCGTATGTATACCCCCTAGTTATCATGCAAAGTCTATTACTAACAAAGACATACAGAGTCCTGCAAGAATAAACACCATCACCACGACCACAAGGAAGAATTAGACCAGAAACACATGCCCTCTCAGGGCCGTATGAGCTCCCACGAACGCTTCGCCCAACTCCTCATGATTCTTGAAGCCCAGTTCGGCGATACCATGACCCCAATCGAAAAACCACGCCTAGCCTCAAAACCACCAACCCAAAATGGCACAACTACAGAAGGCGAAAAGGATGTCGAAGATGAGGAGGACGAAGAAGCTCTCACAGAAGAAGAACTCGCACAAGTCGAAGCCGACGAGATCTCCAGATTACACGCACTCGGCATCCCGTTCCCCGGCGTCGAAATCAAAATCGACAAACACGTTGCCCGTGTATGGCTGGAAGATCTTGAAGTCGATTGCTCATACGCTGTACTCAGAGATCGTGTCAGGGTTGTCCTTGAACGTGCTGTTGAAACTGTTGCGAGCATGTGGACTGAGGAACTTAGCATGCGAAGCAAACTCGTAACCAATGGACATGGACATGGAAATGGATTCGCTGGGGATAAGCTGTTGGAAAAGAAGTTGGCTATGATTGAGGCGTAATTTATACCACTTTGCGAAACAGATGTGGATGCGATTTCATGGATGTATTCTATGTATTCCTTGTTCTTTCTAGGTAAAGAGAAGATAATATGTAAATCAAGCTATACGGCTCTGATGTCCTCCCAGTCGAGCCATTTTTCTTGCAGTGAGCAAATCTAATAATATCAAAATGCTCAGCGCCAATCGTCTTATAATATCAGTTCCTCATTCTCGTAAAAACCTTGGAACCCTCGAGGCTGCTTGGAGGAGTTGGACGTGGCTTGGCTGAGATATTTTTACGTCCTATAAACTCCCAGGACAACCAGTAATTGCTCTTCCAAGCGTCCGTTTTGTCAACGAGTTCACTATTTCTCTAACCTAGAATATAACTGAACGATATCATGGTAAGCTTCCAACTCAAAAATTGTACAGACCTTGTCAGGAGGGCTAAACTACACTAGAACCTGGCAAAATCGAACAGGAGGCCTTCTAAGGTCTGAATCTGAGATTCGGAGGTCTTGACTCATGGGAATGGGGACCTGATACAATAACCTGTCTGATCGATATCGATCCAGAGCACTGTCCATATTCATTGAGTGATATCTAACCTGATATCTATATAGGGATAGGAGGGCCTTCTGCTTGTCATAGCCAGGTTCTACTGTAGATGGTTGAACTTACACTTTTTGTGGCTTCGTCCCAAAGCACGTTGTCGCCTAGAACACCTATGGTCTGAATAGCGCCAGCCCCCAGGCAGTCCCTAGATGGTAAAAGAAAGCAAGCATGTAAGTGATCTGACTCATCAACAAAGTACCAGGCACAGAGTAATTACTTACACGTATGCGGGGACGTAAATGCTAGATAAAGCAATATGGTAGATTAGAGATAACTCAGGTGATCACTTAGGTATGTAGGCATGGTTCTGACAGCAGAAAGGATACCATGGGACGTTCTATTGCAGGGTCATGGATGACTATCAAATGACACGTGGATCATGAATTATACCCTGACGCTGGAACCGACTTCTAACAAACATGCAATTGAGCATTTATTGTTTCGGGGTGTTGGGGTGGTTCAAGTTACTTGTTATAAATCAAGCAATCTAATTAGGGTTGGGTTAGGGCTATGCCCATAATGTTAATGCCCCTACAGACATCATCAACACATGCAAGCTTGTATATAAAGACATCTGCTAGCCACCAATCGGAACCTCTGGAATCGTCTAATTCTCTAAGATCCTAGATGACTGCGATGTTAGCGAGGTTGCATGTGGCCGATCAGCAGTATGCATGAAGCGATAATCGCTTAACATCCCGAAACCGGTTACATATGTACAGAAACCGATGACTGACAACTCTAGGAACTGTATGATGCATATTTATACGAGAATTTAATATAAATGCAACTTACTTTCCACATAATTTTTACTAAATAAATTTATCTCTGAATAACTCTAAATTTAGATACGAAAATGGACCCAAATCATCCAAACACCGACCAAACGGGCTTGCTATGCCAAATCGTTACCCCCATTGGCATGCTAGGCTACGGCTTCGACGTCAACGACCTCGAAAAGGGTCTCGAAATAGCATTAGCGACAAACGCTCCAACGGCAATAATCATTGATTCGGGCTCAACCGATGGCGGTCCTAACAAACTAGCTCTGGGGGGCACGACGACTCCTGGATCGTCGTATGAGCGAGATCTTCGGAAGTTGATTCGCGCTGTCAAGACGTATCGTGTACCGCTGCTAATTAGTTCGGCTGGTGGGGATGGGAGTGATGCTCATGTTAAGGAGTTTCTGGATATTATCGATGAGATTCAGAGATCTGGTGATCAAGAGTAATAAATTACAACCCTAACCCTAGAGCGAGTACTAACCCTCAATATAGAGTTTCAGTCAAGCTCAAAGTCCTTGCAGTCTACAGCCAAGCTAGCCCAGACCTCCTTTTAGAAAAATTAATAAACAACAAGATCTCCGGTTGCGGCCCATGCGTCCCCTCTCTCACAGAGGCGGATATACTGGCCTCACCCACAATAGTAGGCCAAATCGGCCCCGAACCATTCGTCCAAGCCATGGCCGCTCATCCAGATTTCAACATTCTGATATCCGGGCGAGCGTACGATCCCAGTCCGTATGTAGCATTCTGCGCTTTTCACGCATTCAACAAATCCTACCGCCCATTCAAAGACTTGGGTTCGGGCGTGCTAGGCGGGTTTACGCATATGGGTAAGATCATGGAATGTGGAGGTGTATGCGCAACGCCCAAAAGTGCAGCGGCGATGGCGAGTATGTACGCAGATGGATCGTTTGATATTCGGCCCTTGGCGGAGGGGTCGAGGTGTACTACTCAGAGCGTTGCGGCGCATTCATTATACGAAAAGTCGAGGCCTGATATTCTTCCTGGTCCGGGAGGCAATCTTGATTTGAATACGGCGACCTATCAAGCGCTTGATGATGGGATAACCGTCAGAGCAATGGGGGCTATCTTTCAGTTGTCTAAAGACGATGATGGGGTGCCGTATAAGATCAAGTTTGAGGGTGCGAGGGTAGTTGGACACAGGTCTATATTTATAGGATCGTTCTGTGACCCGATTCTGATTGCGCACCTTCCGAGTTTCTTGAAGAGAGTCAAGGAATATGTTGTTCAACAACACGTGCACGTTGATAAGGAGAGTATATGGGAGTTGGAGTTTCATGTCTATGGTCAGAATCCTCGTGCTAGTAGCAGCACGCAGCAAGGAGAAGTATTCATCGTGGGCGAAGCACTCGCCAGCACACAGTCTCTTGCAACGAGTGTCAGTTCCTGTGCACGAATTGCTTGCGTCCATGGATCATATGAAGGCCAGAAAGCGACAAGCGGAAATTTGGGGATGGGAATTGGCGGCCAAATGAATATTGAGATGGGTCCTTGTGCTCAATTTTCGATTTATCATCTTGCGGAGATGGAGGGCGGCGAGGAAGAAGCCATTGAGATTGGGATAAATGGTCAAAATGACTCGGCAAAGAAGTTTATCAGATGGGAGATGCGGTGGATAGGCGATGGTCCTCCTCTTGATCATAACAAGCCTCGAGTCTTGAAGAGCAGCAAGAGCGACTCCACCGAAAACAATCAAGTTCGCTCAACAACTGAAGGAACTCTACGTTCAACCCCCCTAACAGGGACTCACCTCCTCAGCACCCTCGCTCAAGTCATCCGCTCCAAAAACTCGGGACCCTACGAAATCACCCTCGACGTAATGTTCTCCGATCCGTTAATCTACAACCAAATCAAAACCTCCAACATTCTCACTGCAGAGAAGATTGCATTACTATACGACATGCCGGTTGAGTACATTGTATGGTCTGGCTTTTTTGATCCTGCGTTGGCGTTCAAAGCTACGATTCCGCGTCGTGCTCGTTTCAGTGGTAATGCAGGCAAGGACTCTTCAAGTATTGTAGTTTCTTCAGGTGGACCGTGGGAGAGTGATGTGCATGGTTCACAGAAGTATCTGCCGTTGATGAACTTGCAGGTTGATTTTGATGTTTTGACAAATTGACATGACTATGTACATATACCTTCTTGTGTAGCTAGCAGTTTAAATATCATCAACATTCACAATAGTATTTGGGTGCTCGAATCAAACCTTTAACTCACCAAAAACATCCGCAAGCACACCCTGCAAAAGCTCCACAATACGCACAATCTCTTCTCTTGTAGTATTATAAGGCGGCGCAAGCAATATATGATCACCCGCAATCCCATCGGCTGTACCCTGACCACAATATAGCGAAATACCGTACTTTGGTTCAAGTCCCTTGTCCTGGATCTTGAATGCAAGTTGTAGCTTTGGGTCGAATGGTTCTTTGGTCGTTTTGTCGCGGACGAGTTCGATCTATATGTGAATCAGAGGGGCGCGCTCCCGATATGAAAAGGAAGTAACTTACACCCCAGAATAATCCCTTTCCTCGTATATCACCTACATGAGGATGATCCGAAAGTCGTTTTCGCAGCTCCTCCTCGAGCAGAACACCCATATTCCTCACGTTCCCGACCAAAGTCTCCTTCTGAATGACCTTTTGAACGGCTAATGCCGCAGCACAAGACACCGGGTGTCCCTGATACGTATGACCATGCCGAAAGCTGCCTGTACTTTCTTCCAGTGTTTTGATCACTTTGTCGCCTATCAGCAAACCTGCTACGGGGGCATACCCGCCACCCAGACCTTTGCCAATTGTTTGCATGTCCGGAACCACGTCTTCTTGCTCCCATGCGTGTAGTGTCCCGCAACGACCCATGCCGGACATTACTTCATCCAGAATAAAGAGGGCGCCATATTTTTCACAAATGGCTTTCAGGGCTTTGAAATAGCCCGGTACAGAGGGGACGCAGCCCATTGCCTAGATCCATCTATAAGCATAACTCAATCAACACGACGGCTACGGGGGCACTCACTGCACCAACAACCGGCTCCGCGACAAAGGCGCACACCGTCTCCGGCCCTAGACGCTGAAACTCCGCATCCAATTCATCAGCCAGTCTGGCAACGTACTCCTCATCCGATTCACCCTCCTTCCGGTTTCGATAAGGATTGCAAGGCGAAACGTGAGAGACGTTGGGTAGCAAGATAGGCTCAAACAGTTCACGTCGGAAGGTGTGACCACCCATAGATAGAGAGCCAATGGTTATGCCGTGATAGGACTGTTTACGGGCAATGAATTTTGTTCTTTGAGGTTCTGGAGTGCGTTTTTCGAGGAAGAATTGTCTTGATAGTTTCATTGCTGCTTCCATTGCTTCGGAACCTGCAATTTTTGATTAGTTTATCTACTTGCATTTGCGGTAGAAGAATGTAGCATACCGGAACTCACTATGTACACTCTACTCATCTTCCCGCCGGTAGACTCTATCAGCAACGAGGCTAGTTCCTCGAATGGTTTTGTGGAGAAGAATGCAGTGTGGCAGTATGTGAGTTGATTTATCTGATCAATCATTGCCAGCCTCACTTCTTCGTTGCTGTGACCGAGACAGGATACGGCGGCACCGCCGGTGGCATCTAGGATTCGTCTTCCATCTTCTAGAGTGATGTAGCTTCCTTCGCCGGAGAGGGCGATAGTAGGTGCCTGGTGGAGCTGGCGATGGAGGACTGCTGATGGAACCATGTTGCTGTGTTGCAGAAAAGAACAGGAGGTCTATGGTGTGAATATAAATATCGAAGGAAGAAAGATGGGGAATGAGGGGATTTTATAGATACTGATGGGTACTTCACGCTTTGGCCTGTTGTAGATAGGCTGGGCTAATGCGCTGTCGGCATGCCGAGCTGGAGATGCCGAGCATGGGATTGGTTGTGTTCGCCGTACTGGTCATACATCCTGACATCGTCACTCGATAGGATAAACTGTGTGTTGGAGGAGTCTTATATACAAGAAAGATTCTTTTGCAAAGGTAGTCTGTGGCCCATAGCTGTCAATGCCAACGCATTGAGTGGTGTATTGGTAAAGTCGAGAAGAATCGTAATTTTCTCCGCATTTTCGCTGGAGCTGCGTATTGATTGTGTAATATTACGGTATCCATTACATACCCCACCAAAATGATTTCGCACGCACGAACAACCTCCACAGTAAGGCCTCTACAACGCTTGCTGTTCAGCAACACCAACTACCCGATCATACATACAACATGTCGCGCCACGCTCAAGTAGAAGAGCTCTCCGACTCCGACCCCGAGGAGGTCGCTCCCTCCGATGACCTCCTGCCCGCAGACCACATCATCTCTCCCTCCATAATGCACGCTACTCCTCCGCCGGCGGGAATGGGCATGCCTCCTCCAGGCATGGCCGCGCGACCTCAACCACGACCACCACAAGAGATTCCCAAACACTTCCATTGTTTGTACGCAGTTTATTTTGACAAGACTCGTACGCGCACAGAAGGGAGACAAGTGTCCACCAAATTGGCCGTGGAGAATCCGCTTGCGAGGGATATTCTGGATGCGTGTCAGCAGTTGGGGTTGAGGGTGGGTTTTGAGCCGGAGAAGTTGCATCCTAAGGATTGGGCGAATCCGGGGCGTGTGAGAGTTCTGCTCAAAGATGAGGATGGAACCCTTCTCAATCCGCGCGTGAAGAATAGTACGTTCCTCTTGCACTTACATCTGGTCAAGATGCTGATTGCAACCTTCTATAGAGCACCACCTTCAAACACTGGTCGCACAATTTCTACAAGCACACCCTACCGACGAAAAATCCCCCTTCAGACTACGCATTCATGGCTTGCCAATGCCGGACAAGCTTCCGGACGCCCCCGCAGCTCCTCGAGGATGGAAGATTGGGAAGATCTTACCTATTCACTCTCCGGCATATTCAGGCGGTGGTGTAAGCGACAATCCGTTCAAGGACGCTATGGCTGAAATGGAGAAGCTTGGCGGAATGCCTGGTATGCCCGGGATGCCAGGTCTTCCAGGTATGCCTCCTGGCTTGATGGGTATGGGCGAGCCGTCCGGTGGTGCCGAACCGAAGAAGAAGAAGGAAAAGAAAAGGGGAAAGGCTTGATCTGGTTGTCGCTTTTACGATGTATATCTGGCCGTCTCTTTATGACTTTGCATGGTGCTGGCGTTAGGCGCTGTTTCTGTTGCTGATATCATGGACGTAATGCTGATATGGCTGTGATAAGTGCTATATGGAATATAAATTATGAAAATAATCTCAGTATGCATCTACGTACGTACTCCAAAGACGAAAATAAGGAGCTGTACTTGGAGATCTGAATACGGAAGAATTGGCCAATCACGGCCCGCCCATATGGCCGGCCAGACTCCGCATTGAGAGCTCCTTCCCCCGCGGATTCCGACCGATGTTATCTCCACCTCTTCAACGTTCCAGACGAGCTTCCATCTAATGATTAGACGATTGCGATTCCTTTCTTATTATGACCTTATGACAGCGAACTGAAATCAATATTTGTATTGACGACGTTGTGATTTCAGCCTTTTCGACCTCCAATTCCCGCAGCGCGCACGCGTGACTCAACAACAACCAATTGAACACTATGCGCCGTGCTTGACATTTCAATACGCATTAATATGCCATGTCTGAAGCGACATTGGAATCCCGGTCGTCCTCTAGTCGACATTTGGTCGGCGGAGGACGTCAAATAACGCGGAATCGCGCCAGTTATAGCTGCCACACATGTCGCAGGAGGAAGGTCAAATGCGACAAGGTGCGTTCCTCAATGTTCAGAAGAAGGGGATATTCAGAAACTAATGCTCGAGGACGTATGATAGATTCATCCCATCTGCGGCAATTGCTCGAAAAACGGAGCGGAGTGCGTTTACGACACCGCAACACCAAAGAAGAACGACGACATCGATGTTGACAACGAGTACAACCAACATGGAGTCAAGCGTCGAAGGCAGACGCTACGATCAGTCGACGAAGAAGACGATCACTCCAAGATGACTATAGGCGAGCGGGAACAAGCAGAATTCAAAGGCGGTTCGCAAGCGATCGCAGCTCAGCTCAACAAACTCACCAATATGATTGAGAATCTGAGCAAGGCCAAGGGACCTCTGCCGGTGGAAGAAATGAGTCGCCAGCTCGAAGCCATCAGTCAGGATGTTGATCAACAGGCTTCTCTTGGACCTCGGGCGGCCATGTCGCAGACTTCCACCTCGAATAAGTTGTCTAGTTCGAGGGATACGAGTCCTCGTCGCACGGGAGATTCAAGCGGGGATGAATTTCCTGTACCAGCGGGAAACGCTACCGATCCCGTGGATCCTGTTGGTCTAAACCTTGGGCATCTTAGTCTTGAAGATGGCAGATCAAGGTAAACTAGCCATGTATTTCTACTCAAATCATTTTCTAACGGAGCTTTAGATACGTCGGTACGACATATTGGGCTTATATATCAGACGAGGTATGATATTCCATTCCATTTTGGAATATTTTGACTGATCAGATAGATCAACGAACTTAATCAACTATTACGTGAACAACACGAATCACATGAGATACCTCCATCTACTAATGGTGATACGGATGCCATAATGGTTTCTGTGGGCCAGCCTATGACAAGGAAATCTTATCCACCTGGTCGCCATCAACGGTATCGATCGTCGACTAGCGGGCATCAATTCAACAGGGCTCTTTTATTTTCTGGAGAATCTCCAACCGCCCTTGACAAGAACATTGAACCATATATGTTGGAAGATATGCCGACGCGAAGGCAAAGTGATATCCTGTATAAAGGATTCATGTCTGGTATCCATGCTATAAGCCCGGTATTACACCCGCCGACAATATTACAGTCCTACTACGCGTTCTGGGAATGGTACGATAATAGCAGCTATTCGGGCGAACGATGTCCGGATGTTACATTTATTCCACTGCTCTATGCCATGTGGCATGGTGGATCAGTCACAATTTCGATTCATACAATCAAAGCCGAGTTTCCCAATGCTTCAAGCCGCTCTGAATTGTGCGATCCGCTGCATGAACATGTTGTTACATGGCTTGATAGAATCTCTTTTCCGCGCAATCCATCATTGCATGGACTAGTTGCTTTTCTCATCACAAAGACTATTCTGTCTCGGGAAGAAGAACCTCTAGCGAGCAGTCTTTTTATTAGTACTGTGCTGAGAGTCGCTCAAGCAATGGGTCTTCACCGAGATCCAGCACAGTTCGGGATTAAGTCTAGCGAAGCCGAGACACGACGAAGGATATGGTGGCATATCATTCACATGGACGGCGTCGTTGCAATGTCTTCTGGGCTTCCCCCTTTGGTGTGCGACGAGAGTTACTGGGACGTTCGAGAGACCAGTGAAGTAAAAGACACGCTGTTAGGGACCCCGCAAGCCGAACAGTACTCTCGGCTGGTGGAAGGCAATCTGAGACCGCCTGACAATCCTGATGATCCGACTGTTTGTGGTGGTAATTCGATGGTCAACGTATTTTACCTTTGCGCGAGAGGCAAATACGTAATGGCTCGTAAGTGAGCAAGCCGCACCTCATACAGTCGAACACTAACAGAGTATAGGAGCTGTTCGAAGAATCATGAAAATCCAGTTGGGAACGAAGCCAGTCACGGGTAGTGACATGGAAGAATTAAGATCAATTCTTGTGGATCTTCAATTCCAGTTAAACTCGCTCATCAACCGCATTCCACTTGCGCAACACCCAAATTCTTTCGGGACCACATCTCCTGGGAAGTCAGCACAGACTGCCCCTCAAGGTCGAATCGAGCAAGGTCTATTGCCAGACGACGGTCCTGGCGGTTGCTCGGAACAATACCACACGCCTGTTCTTGTAGCTTTCCACAAATGGGCGCGCATTCTCCTATCGTTATTTGTAGACAAAGCATTCTGTGTCGCTTATCAGCCATTCCTCAAGAACGCAAGAAGTCGAATATGGCCCACAGCACGACAAGGTGCTCTACGACATTGTCACGGCTTTATGGAAAAGTTTATCGCCCTAGCCACAGACCCTGACTTTCAGCCATTTCAATGGAGTTGGCCTGGCAATCACCAACCTATGCATGCCACCATGATAATGCTGATTGATTTATACGAGCGGCCTAGTAGCCCCGAGGCTCTGCGGTCAAGAGCCTTTATCGACAAAATCTTTTCTATTAGCGGACCGGATGGCGGTGTTGTCGGCGGAGAAGATGGCATCACGACAGCGCGGCCATTGAAAGACGGCGGCCGAGAGGCATGGGACATGATGCGCCGTTTGCGTGAAAAGGCATGGCAGAAAGCGGGTCTTAATCCTCAGCAACTATGGACAGAGCAGGCTCAAATCCAGGCCGGGGTTGCTCACAGTGCTAAACGTGCAACACAGAAGTCGTCTCACGCAAGGAGACCCATCGATACTGCAACACCACTTGCAAAACCTGCTGATGATGCACAAGTGGCGGACTTTAATAGACGATTCTTTGAGATGACCAGGAATCATGTACTGCCTAATCCTGTTGTTTCGTCTTTGAGACAGGAATCCGCTCAAGCTCGGCCGTCGCCTGTGTTGTCACGTTCGAGCGTGCCCGTACAATTCCCGACCCAACCACAACCACCACTCACCAATATACCTTCTAATATTCCCTCGCCTGCTACGGGATTCATACCGAATCCGTCTCTCGACAGCCAAAGCCTCGACGCAACGTTGACTCTTGCCAATCTCGCATCAGGGTCAATGGTAACCACCCCAAGCCCTCAGAACTTCATCCCACGCCAGCAACCGCAACAACAATACCGCCAACCCACCCAACCATCCCAGCCCTACCCAATAATGCAAGCCACATCCCCATCCTCATCAACCGCCACAAACACAACAACCTTCTCCCCTCTCAACTCCCCGCAAACCACCGCTATGGCCGCAACGTCAACCAGCCCCTCAGCAGGCGCACCTTCAGCACCAACACCACCCTCCATGATCGACCCCAATCTAACATTTGACTGGGACCAATGGGACGCCGTATTCGGGCAGCAATTACCCATGGCCGACGAACTCGTTGAATTAGATCCCGTAACCGGCGGTCTTGGACTGGGTCTGAATGATTTGGGGATTGACTTGTTTTCGACTACGAATAATAACAATGACATGGGTTTCGGTAATAACGTTGGAGGAGGTGGTGGTGGTGGGAATGAGACGGTGACGACGCCTGCGAGTGATGTGTGGCGGGATTTTGAGTCGTGGCAGTACTAAGTCACCTCTTGTATATACAAACATAAAATCTACGACAATATCTACTCTTACTCTACTTATGTTTCAAATGAACATGGGCTGCTCCTCTGGTTTGGCGTGCCTCTATTCATATTTCTTCGTAGCGACATAACATTATGAAGTGTCAATGGATAGACCCGACTTGCTTGACTAGGCACAAAGAAGAGAAACGTGATGGGAATCGTATTTGTCAATGAGATATGATGGCCACTATAGCAGACATAGTTCTCATTTACACCTTCATCTCCTCAAGACCATGCTTCCACACAGTGGCGAAGGGAGTAACACCATCCTCACGGAAATCGATGAGAACGTGCATACCGTTGGGGTCCATGGACTGGTTCATGAGGATGTCGTAGTTGTCGTAGTTGGCAAGAATCTTCTTGACGGCGGCGGCGGCGCCGGACTGGAATTCCTTGATTGTCTCCTCCGAGGCACCTTTTTCCTTGAGTTTGTTGTTGACGGCTTTGACGTAGGCTGCCACACACACACACATTAGCAATAATTCATGGGCCAACGGCCTTGAGGAGGGGGAAGAGGGTACATTTCAAGTGCGACTTGAACGCATCCTTGGAAGGCTTCATGCCCTCCTCAGTCTTGAGCCAGACGAGACGGAACTGGTCCTCGATGTCGTGGACCATGACCTGGGCTCCCTCGCCACCTTCTTCTTCCTCACCACCTTCGGCGGAAGGGTTGGCACCCTCGAGCTCGAAGTTTTCGGATCCTTTGAGGTATTTGCGGCAGTCGGCGGTCCAGAGGACGGGGCCGTCTTCGATGATCTTGAAGGTATCGGAGATGATTTCATCGCCGGTGATGATGTCCTGTTTCAGGCGACGTTAGTCGGCTGTTGCTATACAGAAAATGGGTTGTGTTGTTGTGGCGGGGATAATAAGAAAAACAGAGGAAACCCCGCTTCACACATCAACAGAGAGAACGGTACATACCTTGTAGATAATCATTTTGAAGAAGCGAAGCGCTACTGCTTGTGTTTAAAAAAGAGAAAAGTGAAGAGGGCTGGAGTATGGACAGGTGAAAGAGGAACACCGGAGAAGGAGAAAAAGAAAGATCTAAATAGTTGAGGGGCAACCGTGTGAAGTTTTTATCGCCTCGAATTGGCTGGCCTGCCTAGCACAGACAGGCAGGTGGGGGAGAGGCGCTATTCTATATTCAGCTTAGTGTATTCTTTTGTTCTTTTTCCTCTTACTCCTTGACTCGTCTATACTACCCTATAAATACCAGTTGCTTGATACTGTTTACACAATAGATATGGTGCTACTCTGTCTTGTCATGGGTCTTGGATTGTATATGCTCGGTATTGTCAGACTCTGACTTTCTTCTGTGCCCTCTGCTCATAGTCGATATTCTGCTCATAGTCGATATCAACTATCCTGATCTGTCCAGATCCCCAATATGCCATCATTTCACCCATCAGATCTCCATAGCCAAATACTGCGGTAGCTGTCTAAGGGGAATCGGAACCACTTCTGTGGAACCTTTTTCCCTTCGCCAGACCAGTGGATGATCCCCAAAGCGAGAGGTATTCAGCCAGGACATACGATCCTCCCTTCAAAGAAGGGGTTTTAACAATGCCCCGGATGAAAGGCCCAGTGTGTTTGCTACATCACCAAGAGAACATTGAGGCGATTGGGGTGTCCGCGGCCTGAAGTATCAGAATATCCATGGCATGCTTCGATTGTTATTCTGTCATCGAGATTGATTGCAACAATTCTATGCCTAGGTAGGGGATAGTGGTCGTACATTTTAGTTTCTGATTCTGCTTGATAAGCAATCCAGCTAGAATAGATAACATCGTCTAAGAGAGACGTTCCAATTGGAAACCAGCTCATGGGCCATATTGATTCATAGATGATTCATCACTTTGAAAAATCATAAAAAGCTCTACCAGAACAACAAATCACTCTAGCTATACGATTTGACTATTGCACCCTAATGCCGCAAACGCCACTAGAAACATGGAAGCTCATTTTTTGCAATACATATGACCATCAACTGGTTTATTTGGATGGCGAGATCCAGTAGGATGGACACGCAACTTAGGGCTTCGGCAAGCGCAAGGCGTGTATTGTTGGAAATATTTCGAGCGAATACGGAACGTTCGTATCCGTTACAAACCATTACCCAAAGGACCAACTAATGAGTTCTCCTTTTTGGTGCAGTTGGTATCTGGTTGTATCTAAGTTACCGTTTTATTTCCGACATGTACATATGGTGTATTTCAATTGAGACTATATATACGATAAATTATTTCCCACCTTCAAACATCTCTACCATTTTCCTGTTCGTTCAGCACAGTCTCATAACCAGCTGTCTTATCACTAATCTAAGATGCGCTTTTATCCCAAGTCTGTTCAAGGGCGCAAGAGGACTCGTGATCCAGCTATTCGCAAGTCTCGCCTCGCCGTACTCAAGGCTATTGCTGTAACAGCTTTACTCCTGAACTTATTGTTCTTGGCTGTAAATTCCTACATCTTCGGGTCTCTTTACCAGGAAAACATTCACATTCACAATCTCAACGTTGTCTTTGTTGATTACGATGGCAGTCTGATTGGGGAGTCGTTCCGACAGGCATACCTCCAGCAACCACAAGGGGATGGCTTTCCAGGTATCATTGAGCAACCAATCTCAAAAGCTCTACTGGAAACTGCAGTATGCCATATTGACTATTGGGCGGCCCTCTATATCTCACCCAATGCCACAGCGCGCCTTGCTTCCGCCTTACAAGGGCAAACTGGAGGGTTGTCATATAATTGCAGTGACATTGTCACAATGATATGGAATGAAGCTCGGTATCCCGCTATCGTCGATATTATCCTACCGCTCTCGAAACTCTGTCGAACTTTGCTCGCATCATATATTCCGGGCTCATTGGGACAGCGGCAATCATCCAGACCATGAGTACAACCGATCAGTCTGCCATTGCCACCTTCTCAAACCCTTGGACACTTACATCAATCAATATCCAACCAACCCCTCAAGGATCTCGGGCAATTTATAATACTATCGTTATAATTCTCATTCTCCTTCAATAATTCTTCTTCCTGGCTACGATGAACGGGGTCGCATCTCAATTCAAGCTGTTTTCTCGCGTGTACCCCAACGTGATAATTCTAACCCGGTTTCTGATCTGCATCGTCTATACACTTGGCGGCTCCCTATGTACTGCCGGTGCTATCTGGGCTTTTCGAGATGGCTGGGATGTAAATGAGATCACCAATGGGTACTCACCTGGCTATCCCTATGGCTTTTGCGCATGTAAACTTTGTTACGTTTGATGCGATCTCGAAATGGGTACCAGTCCCCTATATGCCCATGGCTTTAGTGACCTGGGTTATTTTGAATGTGGGATCCATCCTACTTCCTTTCGAACTCACGCCTGGCTTCTACAAATGGAGCTACATGATGCCCGCCCATGCAGTTTTATAATTGCTGATAGATATTTGGCCCGGGGGTTGCAATCCACTTGTACCCTATGCGCTGCCTGTCCTCTTCGGGTTTGAGATCTCCGGCACCCTGTCATGTGTCATTGGGTTTTATCGCCAGTGCCACTATGCCGCAATTGCGGCGGAGCAAGAAGAAAAGAGATTCCAAGAGAAAGTCGCTGGTGAGCTCGAAAAGTATACACAGATATTTAGGGCATATACAATCGGAGAGGGCGCAGAACAGGGGGGCAGCTTAAACCCCTGTCAGAAAGCAGCACACGTCCAGATTCTATCGAAACAAGTCGGGAGACAGAGGTTGGATCAAGATGAACTTGCAAAGAATATCTGGCGGTCAGCGTCGTCTATGCGACAAGAGGAGAGCCCGATTACAAGAAAGGGCTCTCTAATTCCGTCGTTTGAGGTGCCCTTTACGCATAATGTTTAACACTTCGATATCACTTTGACAATATTTTCAGTTGTCTTAGTTGTCTAATTGTCTTCCAAGGTCGCACATGTGAGAGAAGATCCTCCAAAAAGTCCAATCTAACAGGGGTATAAGCACTAAATATACCCCACCTTTATATCTTTTATTTTTATATCTAGGTACCTCTTCTCTCCTTTTTTTTCTCTTCTTATCCCTAATACATTTAATAATTACATATATATCAAGATATGTAAGATTAAGCCGAGCGACCATGATCCAACCAGAATCGCGAAATATTCGCTTCCGTACAGCATGTGATCCATGCTCTGCAGCCAAAGTGCGCTGCGACAAGAAACATCCAGCTTGCGGTCGGTGTATGCAAATGAATCTCAAATGCTCATACAGCGAGTCCCGCAAACATGGAAGACAGTCCTGGAGATTGAGAACGAGACTGGCGCATGAGCGGACCGCTACTGTTCCAGCTGAGAGTCGCCCTTTAGCACCAGCGAAGACTTCCACAGCGCCGATTACGGTGGCAGATCAGGACGGATGGGAGTCTTTGCTGGTCGGGCAGTCAGAACCGTTGACTTGGGAGGCTCAATTGAACCTTGAGCAAAATTATGATACAAATCTACTCTCTTCATGGCCGTCTGATGGCGTGCTCAACACTGCTGAATTGGACATTTGGGATCTTGCTGTACCAACATCTGCGGAACCATCTCCTGCATCAATCAGCACCAACAGTAGCACACACAACTGCGAGGCCGAAGCCATTTCTATACTCAATTCAATGCAACACGGCGAAATGTATCAGGGCTTGACGTCGTGCTCTACGGATCCGGCACAAGCATATGCAATCCTCATCCTCTCGCCAAGTTTTGACCGCGTACTGGCAGTGAATAAAGCTGCTCGCGAAGGTTGGAACAAACTCGTAAGATGTTCATGTGCACTGTGTCCTCATTTACTTTTACTGTATACCTCGATACTATCCAAAATGCTGTTTTGGTACCGCATTGCAGCGACAGAGAAATTGGAAGACGATAGCGCCTCGAGTAGTGGCAGTTCGAGATACTCGCCTGATGAAGCGCCAACTGTGGACAGGTTCAGCGTCCGCCCGACTGCAATACAAGTCGGGATGCTCAGTTTAGATGCTGACGAGCAGGCTCATATGCGCCGGGTTCTTTTACTTCGTGAGCTGCGCACAACAGCGAAAGCAATTGATGATCTTTTGGCTGTGGATCGAACGAGTCTAGAGAGCGCGGATGAGTTTATACGGAGCGGCGTGCAATGGGCGCTGACGGGCATTTCACGGCATAAAGAGGAGCTGCAAGGCATAATCCAGATGGTTAAGCAGGCGCAATAATCGACTGCAATCCAATAACCATCGCATCTGTAAATCAATCATCTCCTGATATAACTACTCCAGTCAAGTAGTGTCATGTTATGTCGGAACGCTCAGCCCGAGAGTCGCCACCCAATCTGTTCTCTGATTGGCTGCACTGTGGAAGCTTTACCTGTTCAGGGGCTGATTAGATAAGCCGGATGAGCAGGATGTCGGACCCGAGAACAATTTTGATCAGAAAGAACGAACTCCTCGTCGCAAGACTCGCAACATATCACACACCTCTTCTCTTTTGTATACATCTCTTTCCCCGGCATGGTAGACTGTACCATGACCGCATAATAATTCTACCGTTTCAGACCTTCCTTTATAATCTTTGTCGTCTTGAGAGACTTCCGCGCCTGAGCTTACCCGAGCAACGTCAATCCTGCTTGCAGTCTGTCGGATTCAGAGGCAAATTAATATTATTCTTCGACTCGTTATTCTTCGCGCTCACATCTTACTCACACTGCTCCTGCCCGTATCGTTACGCCGCAGGGCGAGTGACCGTCGCTCCTTCCTTCCATTTGTACCCTCGACTGAATCGTCTTGTCACCTCCGAGTTGTCGGCCGTTTCCCACCCTCCACGACGACTACTACCGACCTGACCTCGACCACGACAATAATCAAGTCAATTCGATCGATCATCCTACTCTATTAATTATAATCAGCCACTACATATCCTTAATAATCTTGAAAATGGCGTCCAACTCCTCGCTCGTCTACGATTTGCCGCCCCTCCCATCATACACCCTCACCCCGAGGGAGCCGCTCATCTCACCCATCCCCGATAATATTCTCGCCTTGATGCTCCCCATAATCGCCTACTGGGGCGTCTCCATGGTCTTCCACGTCATCGATGTTTACGACTTGTTTCCGCAATACAGACTCCACACGCCCGCCGAGCTCCTCAAACGGAACCATGTTTCGCGCACCGATGTCGTGAAGGATGTTATATTGCAGCAAGTGATTCAAACGATTGCCGGGTTTAGTGTTTCGTATTTCGATCCGCAGGAATGTACGGGCAAGGAGGTTTATGATGTGGCCGTTTGGGCGAGAAGAATTCGGATGGGCCAGAGGCTTGTGCCGGGTTTGTTGGGGTTGGTGGGTATTGACTCCGTTGGGCTTTCGAAGAGTTTGTCCGGGTTTCCTACGCTGTCTGCTGCGTTGGCTGGTGGTGTGTATCCGAACTTGTGGCAGACCATGGCTTTGGACAATGGGATTGAAGTTGTGGCTCCGGCTTTTGCGGGCTGGGAGCTTACTTTGGCAAGCTTTATATACAACTATTTCATCCCAGGACTGCAATTCTTTATTGCCATTCTGGTCGTTGATACATGGCAATACTTCTGGCACCGGGCGATGCACCTCAATCGCTGGCTTTATGGTATGTAATCTCCAGCTCCATGATAAGTAAAGTACTAACTTCAATAGTAAAATTCCATTCCCGTCACCACCGCCTTTACGTTCCTTATGCCTTTGGAGCGTTGTACAACCATCCCGTCGAGGGATTTTTACTTGACACCGCCGGAGCCGGCGTGGCATTCCTCCTTACTGGCTTGACATCCCGTCAAGCAATGTGGTTCTTTTCAATGTCCACCATCAAGACGGTCGATGACCACTGCGGCTATCACTTCCCATGGGACCCACTTCAGCTCATCACCTCCAACAACTCGGCCTACCATGATATTCACCATCAAAGCTGGGGAATCAAGACCAACTTCTCGCAACCATTCTTCATCTTTTGGGATCGGTTCATGGGAACTCGTTGGGAAGGAGAAGTGAAGATGAAATACGAGCGTGCCCGCATCGCTGCGGAGAAGCAAGTTGAGCGCGAACGACTTGAGAACAACGGCGAGGATATTGATCGTGTTTTGGAGTCCGAACCCGGCCCACTAGATGCCGCTGGTGAGGATTTTGCGCAAGAAAAGACGCCGTTCAAGATTATTCCTCGGGCGACTCGCTCAGCTTCCCGACGAGCCCACGGTGTGAATGGCAGCATTCGTCAGAAGTAGCCCATCTTTCGTCAGTGTTGGGTGTGTGTATGATGACAATGTACGACAGTAATACGGAGGTAGCTGGCTACCCTCATCTCATGTTTGAGTTCTTCCCGGCTTTGTGTTCTTGTCTTCTTCCGGGTTCTTTTCGTTGTATTAATACAGTCTTGTAATATTTTTGAGGCCTCTGGTCGCGTTCGTTGGTAATGTACATTTCTGATCGAGCTCGTAGCATGTTGCACTCTATTGATAAGGATGTTAGCAATTGTCTCCGACTGTGCCGTGTAGACGTACCGTATCGTCTTGTGTTCTTCGTAGATGGTCGTCCATGTCCAGCCGAGTCCATATCCAACAACCCAACCTCAATAATTTATCCAAATCCGTCCAGTACTCGACGTTCAAGTCAAATCAATAACCTCTATCTCTTCCTTCTCCTTCACCTCTTGCACTTCTTCCAGCTCTCCCAGCTCATCCTCTCGACCCCTGTCAACCCTTCCAGCCCACTCATCCCTCACCCTCCTCACCTCCCCCCACACCTTCTTCCTCGCCCCCTCCCTCTCCATTTTCTGGTCCTCCATCAAACGTTCATACTCCGTATGCTCATGCCTAATATGTGCCTCCACCGCCAACGTCGCTTTTTTTGTATCTGTCCTCGTTGATATCCTGCCTACTCGTCCCGAGCCCTTGAGGAAAGCATGCTGTAATATCTTCTCAAGGCATGTGGTTGGTATTTCGGGAAAGGTGGTGAGAAGTAAGTTGCGAGCTTTGATTTGGTCCCGCCGATCGCGCAGCAGAGTCGCAGATGCGCGGTGCGCTGCTGTCTCGGATGCACTCTCGAGGACTTGCGTGTGTATGTGGCACGGGACGCGGATGCCGAGTTGTCGTTTGAATTTGCTATCCTATTCACCCAACCCATTAGTTCCTAAAGTGTGGATTGATAGAGTAAGAGAGAGGGAGGGATTTGGGGACCGACGTAGACGACGTAAACGATCGCGCCCGCGTCTTTGGTACGCGATTTGCAGTGCCGGGTTATATATGGATCGCCCTTGGGGACGAAGATGTAGTGTTTGGGGAGGGGGTGGGATTTTGTGCATGTCTGTAGCCACCAACAAGTCAGTATAGAATTCTGGGATGGTTGGGATGATGGGCTTACCTTTTCGTGGTCATTGTCTGGGAGATTGGGGGTTCGCGCGTGTAGAGCTCTTCTTTGCGGCTTGTTTCTGTTGGAGTGCTTTCGTCGTTTTCTTCTGCTCCTTTTTGTGTTGGTTGAGGTTGTAGTAGGTAAATGGGGAGTCATCGCTGCTTCTCCTCCAGTGTAATGGGTTGTTGAGCTACATCGTAGTTCAATTCGTTGCTGCAGTAGGTACTTGAAGAAGGAGTTGAGCAGGCAATAAGGAATCCCAACTAGGAAGGCGCATGCGGGCAATGGGCACGTGTATGTGTGGCTAGTACATACTGCTGGTGGCTTGCCTGTGGCGCAGTCACCAACTTGCAACTTGCAACTTGAACAGATACTCCATTCAAGTGACATCTCCTCTTTGGATAAGACTTGCATGAACCTGATCCTTCTTCTTCGCTGGCCAGATCCCTCCATCCATCTGGTCTCGCAGTGTGCGTGCTAGCCCGGCCAAATCTTGATTCTCTTGGAGACGCCCCATAGTTATTTATTCGTGACGTCAGAGACGCTAATTGCCTTTATTCAGGTACTTTCAGGTTGTTGGCGGTACTTGGATAGGGGCTCTGCTCAAAGACAACGTTACAGTCCCAGAGGAATCACGCAAGGAGCTACGCCGCGAGGCCGTACTCCCGGCCAGTCGACAAGTTACAACTTCGTTCAGCCAGCGGTCAGACACTCAGCTAGCGGGAAAATGATACGTAGTCAATCGGATTTATTAGTTAAATTTTAGTTTTTCCCCATAAGGCGGAGGAACAGGAACGACGGCCACGAGACCGCTGTTGCCTGTGCTATGTACGGTGTACCTGCATGGAAGCGATGAATACATGTCGCTTAAGTAACTTATTCGTATAGTTAATTAATTTTTATTGAGAGTTGAGTTTGCGATGTGATGCAGGATGAGTGGCTGCTTCTGT
The DNA here is from genome assembly GCA_023626215.1 of Talaromyces sp. PL2406. Lineage (NCBI taxonomy): Eukaryota > Fungi > Ascomycota > Eurotiomycetes > Eurotiales > Trichocomaceae > Talaromyces > Talaromyces sp. PL2406. The sequence goes on along the minus strand of JAMAGL010000008.1, from coordinate 1,892,634 downwards.
GTTGGAGGTGTAAGCGGCTAGGAGCAAGCCGGGCCTGGACTTTGCCGGATGGATTCAAGATTGGCAGGGCTGGTACACGTTTCAAACAGGATGAGATTCGCAAGAAGATCAAGAAGTACGTACGCACAAGGCTTAAGAAAGATCAAGATTCTGCTTCATACTCAAACTTGACCTCGCCTATCCAAGCCAACAAACTTCAATGAACAAAGACGGAGACTCCGGGTGCTAACCACTCTGATTCGACCGCGATAGGTTGGAGATACCCCGAATTGACCTAAAGCAACCCCTCAGCTGGCGGTGGCTGACTGTACAGCACGATCTTGACTAGTTAGCACGTACTTGGCGCTAGCCCAATTTCCGATGGGATCATCTCGATGCTCCAATGCAGGATGGCCTGATTATCACATTGTGCCGTCCGAGGCTGTTGTGCTCTGATTGAGTATCCTTTCAAGTCGCTTGACTGCTCGGGCGGGTTCTAGAAGAATGGTCGGGCGCAAGTACGGCATGCAGATTTGACAAGATCTGTGTGTGTACGTAGCTGTAAGTGTAGGATAATTGTGAAGTGAACATCGAAGAGGCGGATGATGGATCCTTGTACATAAACTGCAGCAAGTGGAGCTCAAAAAGGTACCGACCAAAGAAAAAAATTCCTTGAAAGTCGAAATACTAATCCAGATCCATAATAATTTGCGAATCGTCCCAAGACAGAAAAATGAAAACAGTTGCTTCTGCAAGTCATCCTTTTGAGATTTCTTCCGATCCGCTCTTTGCTCTTTCTTTCCTCAACTTCTCTCATCTACCAACTCACCTTCAAGTCAATTTCTACTACTCTTTATTTCTCGAATAATTATCTGCAATAGTCAATAGTGAGCGCTATCAAGTGGCATTTTAGCGTGCTCGTCGGCAAGGAGGGACATTCTTGCTCTCCCTTCTTTCATCCGTCGTCCCCTCCTTCGATCAGCCAAGGGACACCACCTCCTCCTTCGAAAGACTGTCTCACTGTACTGGGCTAAGAGTATCGTCGATTATCTCTGTCGCACCTACAATCGCCCGGACATGCTCTAACTAGCCTCGATATCCCGCCCTGTTGCCTATTCTAATTGCTTGGCTGTGCAGGCCTCGGCCGTCAGCATCATCCTTTCTCCACACATCAGACAAAAGACAGACCGAAGGAGAAAATACCAGGAGTCAGTCTAGATACTTAAGCCTTTCCTCAACATTCCACAGCGATATCCTACCCGACGATTATCAGATAGACGAGTCTATGGTTGCTGGGTTATTTCTGCGGATATGAGTTGGGATCGGCCGGTTCATAGGTATGTGCATTGATAGCTCGACTTCCGACAATGAACACGACAAAACAAATCTCCTGATTTAGAGCCTGACTCTATGAATCCATTCATTTACGTGCATCCGTTCTGTGGCTGCATCTACGGCTCGCTCATATTTCTCATGCTACCACACTCACGAGACCTCCAACATGAAGAAGCTAATGAATTCCATCACTTCCTTTAGCTTCAGCTATTCCAATGGCGAGCCCCAAACCCCGACGAGAACCCCGACCTCTGCTGCCTTTGCCGAGTCTTCCTTTCAAACCCCAAAATTCGAATCGAGCTTTTACGATCCTCGTGTGACATGGGATACGGCGGATCCGTATGCTTCAAGTCCGGAGCTGCTCAAGACCCCTCAGAGATTTGTTTTTGGAGGGACACCGGGGGTACAACAGCAACATCCACAGCAAGCGTTTGATACCTCGTTTGGACAGCATCTCTCGCCTAATGTTACGGTGAAGGGGCCTGGGAATACAGATACGATCAAGCGGAGACACTCGACGAAACCTACTGCCGCTGCTGTGTTTGGAGAGGAAGGGCCAGGGACAATCAACTCGGTCCGTTCAGCGGCTACCATACAGACACCTCCACCGACGAGTACATCACACAGGAAGACGCTGGATCCGGGAGATGGATATTTTGGGACTTCTAGAAAATTGTCTGCTGTCACGGAAACGCAACTGGAAACGCCGAGTCGAATAATTGCGTCATCACCACATTTGTTTGCCAATTTCCAGAATTCGCCTGACTTTTTTCAATTTTCCAACATTGACGCTACTTCGTCTCCTTTCTTCCCACAGCAGAAACTCTTTCTCGACCAGGATGTGGAAAATCTTTCCTCACAGCCCTCAACTGATCCCTTTTCGGATGCTGGGACATTCATGGCAACATCTGCAGCTGTGTCACAGTTGCAGGCGCTTGATGTTCCTCCGCTTCCTACTATACAAGGATCCTTGGACTTACCGGAGTTTAGCACGGATACGAATTTTGGTATTGGATCGACGGCTCCAGCAGATGCAGCTTTATTTCCGACTCCATTCTCGGCATCCCCTCGAGTGCCAATGACAAAGACTGAAGACCCTAGCTTGTTTCTGAGTTCGCCCGCTCGACGTTTCGGTCCTCCACAGACTATGCCGCAGCCGATAAGTGCTACTAAACCGAAAAGACAGCCATATCATCATCAAACCGAAGAAGCTAAAAGAGAGCAATTGCGTCGTGCAAGAGAACGTCAGCCAATGGCTGGCGGTTTCTCGGACGAAGAGGAAGAAGAAGACGACGACTTCACGCCGCGAGCTGCACCAAGCATTCGACCTGGCTTAGCTAGAAGCAAAACAACAACCGCTGTCTCAACAGTCCACAACCGACAACAGAGCCAACAATCGTTTACCAGCAGCCTGGCATCGACGAATGGCATAAAAAAGACACCTTCCAAAGGTCGTTCATCTCCTGTCAAAGCTATGAGACAGTCACTGCCACGGGCCAACTCGTCTTGCGTTCCAACACGGTCTCAATCATTGGTACTCAAAATTGACAAAGATGGTCGGGCAAAGACTGAATTCCAGGATGCTCTAGAAGCAGCAGCCGGAGGTTTTACTGGCCTGACGGATCCAATCTCTGAAATGGACATCGACGGGTCTATTACTGAAAGCGAGACTGATTCGGCCGAATTTTCCGACAGCCCTGCTTTTCACAGCGCACGTAACTCGTTTGCACTCCCGTCAGCTCTCACTAGACCAAAGGTTAGCCGAACAGGATCTATATCACGACCCAACTCGAAGAGTTCCTTTGCATCTACTGTAAGCAGTTCCTCGGGACGTCGATCACCGTGGGCAGAGTCTCGGCCGGCACGACCTCAGTCAGCTATAATGTCAGCAGAGTGGGCAAACACGCCTCAGCGGTTTGCAACGATTACCAATGCCAACTTTACCCGTCAATCGTCTTCCACAGATAGCACATTGCCAGATCCAGAGGAAGATGCAGGCGACGCACAACACGCTTTGAGGCAGGTTCTCAAAGGACGAGGACGGAATACGATTGGACGAGCTGCGGGTAGTAATATTATGAAAGCACGAATGTCTGGTTCCCAAACGATGCATCATCTACAGTCATCACCTCCTGGTATAGGTGCGATGTTTGACCTGAGGTCTGGTGAATCGACGTCTCCTACGACACTTACCGATCCTGATCTGGCGACGCCGAGTTCAGACCGGCACAGCAATCCCAGTAGCGGGACGAGATGTGTTTGCAAGTCACTGGACAATGGCGGCCATCTCATGATTCAGTGGTATGTTCGCCTCAAACCGACAGTATATAAGCAGAGCTAATTTTTTCTAGTGAATCATGCAGTCACTGGCTACACACCAAATGTGTCGGTCTCGACCGATCCAACCTTCCTCCAGTGTACATATGTGTATACTGTTCATCAACACCCATGCGCGGCGGCCGTCTACGCGACCCATTAGCAGCGGCAGCAATGTCGCAAACAACATCATCACCTCTAGCCCGCAAATCTTTTCGTTACCGATAACCTCCTCGCCTCTGCATCAACACACTTAACATTTTCCATTCCATGAACCCAATATCCCATCATACCAAATTTCTTTCCAACAGTTTACCATGTTTCTATAAACGGAGGCACCATATCCATACCCATACTCATACAAACATTTCTGTTTGACTACAGATACCCTTTTCATTTCTTTTTTAATGCCCCTGTTTATTACATCACTGTACAGAAATACTGTACCACCATCAATGAGCGAGTTTATTTTGTTGATTGTTTTCATTTGTTGAAATTGCATACTCATTGTTGTGGTCTGTCTGAGTAGGTGGTTGGAGAGAGCATGGGTTTAATTCCCCGAGCATACATATACAAATACAAAGATTTGAATATTCAAGTTTCTTGTGTTTTTCATAGCCCAGTGATTCGGAAATGGGGGCTGTAGTAGCACCACAATATTATAAAAGCATTGACATGTCATAGTGCTACGACAACACCTTGTGACACGACGACCCTTGGTGACAGCACGGTGATATTAGATATAGCACGGAGATATAACAGGATTCTGTTTTATTACAATACTAGTAAGCTCACTGTGCTCCTACAGGGCTCTTACAGGGCTCAATTCAATACGCACCTTCCTAATTAGGCATTGTATCAACCTATCAACTAGCCCAAGGCCTTCTACGCCAGCAGCCCATTCAAATATATATATCCTACGTGCTTACCCCTTAATCCGCGCAACTGCGTGCAACGCACCAATCTCACGTACAACACCTCATTTTAGTGTTAATTTTGTGAGCGAATCCTTATTCTGTTATTACGCGCTTATATGCAAATATTAGCCCACGTACGAGGCCTTTTGGTGTCAAATTTGGTGAGTAAATCCCCCAGTTGATGCGCGCGCGCTCTGTACGAGGCCTCATCTCGGTGTTGCTCGAATCCTCCAATCTAGTTGACACGCGCTCACGTACGAATCTAGGCTTACAATCCTCTGTACGAGGCCTCCTTGGTGTCGAATTTGATGAGCCAATTCCCCAATCCCCAATCTAGTTGACACGCGCTCACATACAAATCTAGTGCACGAATCTACGCTGAGCCTACGAACGAGCCCCCGAGCCAACGTACGTACGATATTGGTGGACGGACTTGGGCGTGGGACTTGGGTGTTATGTACACTTAGGAGCGTTGACGCGTCTCGTGGCTATAGTTATTATTTGTAGTAATATGTAATAATACAACGCATAGTATTATAAACGGATAGAAAATCTAGGTAATAGTATGGTATTATGACGAGGACGTCACAGTCCTCTGACCTGTAAGCTTACCGTCATGTCACCGTGATCTTACTTGTGATAAGACTATTCTTCGTGACGTTACCCCCGTACGTAGGCTCACCAAGTTGGTAAGAATAAAGCATGCATTACCGGGTGGTCATGTCACGGCGCGCTGTAATATCACGGTGCTGTCATACAGCCCTTACAGAGAGCCATATATTGCCGCTACTGTTGATGCATATTGCCCGACCTGAGGAGTGTGCTGATGGAGTTCTTAAAGGTACACATGGGCAAGTTAGGGCTAAATGCAAGAAATATATAGAGGACGGGATTTCCTTCCTCCACATGAACACCATGCCAATGCCCGCAAGAATTTCAAAGGGAAAAGAGAATGAAATTTCAATCATTTGAGTATAGAACATATCACAGATAAAACCATTTCAAAAATTAATCAATCTTAAAGGCGTTGACATCTCTCGAGTTTGTAGAACTGTTTGATGACGCTAACCCCTTCCAGAACAGCGGGGATCTCATCCGCCGGGCCAATCACAATCTCCCCGCCGAATTTTCTGCAAAGCTCAAACAATCTCAATCCAACTCTCAATTCTCCAATCCCACCAGTTGAGAGTGCAATTGCCGTCAAAATGGAGAGAGAAGAGGTAGTAGAATCTCCGCGCAAGCGGCTGAAAGTCGACGACGCCCAGACTGTGGACAATGATACTATCGTCGCCGAGGTTCCCGTCGTCGACAGCTCGAGCTCGCCAGTCACCCAAGCTACGAAGGAAGTCGATGTTGGAATTACAGAGTTTGTGAGTGCGAATATTCCTGGATTTGAGGGTGTGCTTAAGAAGAGGTGTGTCAATTACTCGCGAATTATGGGTTATCAGCTAAAAGTGCTTACTGTTGGTGTAGATACACGGACTTTTTGGTCAACGAAATCCTCCCATCCGGCGAGGTGCTGCATTTGCAAAATCTGAAAGTGCCTGCGTCACTTCAATCGCGACCCGTGAAAGATGCGCCCGGGAAGAAAGTCGAGGGAACAGCCGCAACTGAATCCAAGGATGCCACCGAAACGAAGCCGGAATTCGTATTGTCAGACGAAGATCGAACACAGCTCGACGAATTGTTTGGACCGGATGCCGCTGCTAAAATCATTGACCTACACGCACGCGTTCTCGCTTCACCGAAGGAGCCTCCTAAAAAGTTCGGACAGGTTGAAGCTGGTGTAGTGGAGGAGAAGGACGTGCGGACCAAGATGCACATGACCTTACGACGTGTTTTTAATTCCATGTTGGAATCAAGGACGGGCGCAGCAAATATGATGATTGTTGGTGCTGCGCCCAATAGACATCAGAAATCAGCTAGAGGATTTCGGGGCGAACCCACCCAAAGACCCGCGAAATCGGGCTGGGAAGAGCGAGGAGGGCAGTTCCTGCATTTTACGATTTACAAGGAGAATAAAGATACCATGGAAGTTATTTCATTCCTCGCCCGATCGTTGAAGATGAATGGCAAGGGATTTCAGTTTGCGGGAACGAAAGACCGTCGTGGTGTGACTGTGCAGAGAGCGTGCGTTTTTAAAGTTGTGGCTGAACGTCTTGCCAGTTTGAACAAGAACCTCCGAAACGCCGCCGTGGGCGATTTTGAGTACAAGACGCATGGGATGGATCTTGGTGATTTGGAGGGTAATGAATTCGTGATCACTCTTCGAGATTGTCAATTCCTTGATGGCGCGGGTCAGGCGAAGACCGTGTCTGTGAGCGAAGCGAAAGAGCTCGTTGGTCAAGCCATGTATAACCTGCGTGAACGTGGTTATTTGAATTACTATGGCATGCAGAGATTCGGCACGTTCTCAATCGGAACACATAAGATAGGTATCAAAATGCTCCAGGGAGACTTCAAAGGCGCCGTGGATCTTCTCCTGCATTTCTCGCAGCAAAGTCTCGCAGCAGCACAAAACACGGACGTCGAACAAGAAGGACCATTGATTTCGTCGGACGACAAAGCTCGTGCCGAAGCAATCCATATTTTCCGCACAACCAACAATGTCAACAATGCACTTGAGAAAATGCCGCGGAAGTTCTCGGCAGAGTCAAGTATTATTCGCTTCCTGGGACGTGGCAACAACGACTATTTTGGCGCTTTGCAATCCATCCCCCGTAACCTGCGGCTGATGTACGTACATGCGTATCAGTCCCTCGTCTGGAACCTTGCTGCCGGTGAACGCTGGCGTCTGTACGGCGACAAGGTCGTCGAGGGCGATTTGATCATCACCAACCAGGAGAAGTCGCAGCCCACCGCAACAGCAGAAGACAGTGCCATCGATGCCGACGGCGAAGTCGTCGTAGTCGCCCAAGCGCAGGACCGCTCCCACGCCGTCGATGACGTATTCATCCGCGCTCGTCCACTATCTGCCGACGAAGCCGCAAGCGGGAAATACACAATCTTTGATGTCGTGCTCCCTCTCCCGGGTTATGATGTCGTGTACCCAGCCAACCAAATGACGGAGTTCTACAAGACGTGTATGGCCAGCGAGCGTGGCGGCGGACTAGATCCGTTCGATATGCGACGGAAATGGAAGGATGTTAGTCTTAGCGGTAGCTATCGCAAGCTACTCAGTAGACCTGGTCCGGAGTACTCGTTTGATGTCAAGCCTTATACGCAGGACGATGAGCAGTTTGTGGCTACGGATCTGGATCGCTTGAAAGGGCTGGATAAGACGAAAAAGGAGGAAGTTGCAGATGACTCGACTCAAACCGCTGATACGAAACTTGCCGTTGTCTTGAAATTCCAGCTAGGATCAAGCCAATATGCAACAATGGCGTTGAGAGAGTTGATGAAGTTGGGAGGCGTGAAGGAATATAAGCCCGACTTTGGCAGTGGGAGGTAAGACTATATTTCAGATTATAGATTACCTGGATAGATACTCAAAAAGTTGTGTATATGTGGAAGATGAAAAAAAGAAAGTCATCTAATGAAGAATTTTGAAACGGTTTAGGGCTGTTTTCCTCTACGGACGACAGGGGTTGTCTGTATGGCCGTGCCAACGATCAATGTCCTGTATCGCAAAATTCTATAGAAAGATCCTAGGATTGAGTCCCATGATACGTATTCGTTGATCCTACGACGTAACAGCTAAATCCCGTTCAATCAGTATATACATCAACAACCAGCCATTACCCCCCAAAACACACCTCCCATCAATGTCCCATATCATCGAACCCTCCAGTGCTAATTCGTGCAACCAGATCCCGATACATCAGCCACATCATCTTATATTAATTTAAGATATAGACTATATATATAGGTTTATGTGCTCGACATATCCCTTTTTTCAAAAATCAGAAAGCTTTTAGTTTGATTGAGCTAGTTATATAAGTGGCAGCTTTTGTCATAGCCCAGCTCGCCTTGACAGCCACTATGGGACCAGGGCTTGGTATGAACTGGGTTGTAACTTTATGCTATCTATTGTTGACTATTGGGTTCTAATGTCAGTTGATGACGCGAGGGAGCTCCCGGAGTGTTTCGTACACGATGTGGTGGGTTGTTCCCCTCTATCCCCCAAAGTATTAGATTACTGCCGATTTTGAAAGGCTGTCACAATCCGTTGGGACCTATGTCGGGGTCTTATGTGTATACTTTCGCTATGATTATTGGCCACAGAACTTTTCCTGGGTGGATGAGCCAATAATGGAATGTTTCTCCGGTATCTCGCTCGCAGTCGAGATTGTTTATGATACTACTCTCTTACCCGGAAAGAACGCCGTCAGAGTAATGAGAGGTCTAAATAAGCGGATGTAAATGCGTCAGGGAAGCCAGTGGGGAAATTTTCAATTCCGCCTTCCTCAGGGGAATCGTTTTTGGGCAGAGGGGTGAGATTACATAGGTGAAGGCTGAAAGTAGTGGGACGAAGACTTTGTATTGGTGAGGTGGAATAGGGCTGAAATGAAGAGATATTGTACCTAGGTATATTATACTATCAAGTACCTAAGTAGCTCTTCTAGAAACCTGAGAATTGCCGAGCATACCATCAGGTTTAGATAAGAGCTTTACTGTTTTAATTGAAATAGGGATGCTACAAGGTAAATTATCTTTCATTCGAATTACAACTCAACCGACAACTAATCCTTATATTGTAGACCAAGCGTCATCGACGGGGATAACTGCACCATTCACTCTGCTACTAAGACCTGATACCAGGAAAATGAGAACATGGGCAACTTCGTCTGGAGTGATACTTGGCCCCTTTGACTGATCTGGGATGTAAGCTAAATGAACCAGTTTCATCTTTTCCAAAGCCTCCATATCCCAAGAGTCTCTGTCAACGTCACTGCCAATATTGGTTGAGACACCTGCATGACTTTGTCAGCAAGATCGAAGTATAACTATGGGATCAGATTCTTATTTGACTAACCACCTGGACAGACTGCATTGCACCGGATGTTCTCATCTTTGAATCTCCAAGCTACATTCTTCGTCACTCCAATCAAGCCATGCTTGCCTAGTATTTGTAGGTGAGCTACGTCATGCAATTTATTTTACAGCAGAAGTCCAACTTACTAGCTGTATATGCCACTCCAGCTGACCCTCCACTGGTTCCGGATTTGCTAGAAACGTTCACAATGCTTCCACATTTCTGAGCTCTCATAATGGGAATGACCGCACGCATCAATTTGACTGGCGCTGTCAAGTTCACTGCTAAGCACTTGTTCCAGATTTGGTCCGTTACGCCATCTACACTCGCAAAGTTGTCGAGAACACCGGCGACGTTGAGAAGACCATCAATCCTATTTCCGAAAGCCTGAGTGCAAGCACCAACTACCGCCTGAGCCGTGGAATCATCGGTAAGGTCTCCTTGGAAGCCCCGGAATTTCGGGTTCTCATTAAGAATTGAGGGTGAAGGAGCAAGGTCTACGCCAAACACATAAGCTCCTTCACTGAGCGCAGCTGAGCAAGTTGCATACCCAATACCCGATGTGCTCCCAGTGACAATGACGACCTATGACTTGGATTAATGAAAACCGGTTGCAGGAAGCTGTTATCACGTACATAATCATGGAGGAGACCCATGCTCGCTTGATTCAACTTGGACGCCATGATCTTTGCGCTTGAAGGTAGATATTTTGCAGGTGCTGCCAGTATAACAATTCAATCTCCTCAGAAGACAGAGCTGAAGGTAGCCCGAGGGCACCCTTTCTACTATAAACTGCCCCCCTCCCCCCCGGTTTACAAGTGTGACTGGCGTAGGCTGTAAGTAAGCGGGGTTCGATCAGCTATCAAACCCCTGTATCACACAGTGTAACGTAGGCTACATAGCTGTCCTTTGTTATAGCTGGGCTCATGTTACATACGACTAAAGGGTAATAACTGCTATGCATCTATATGTACCTTGTCTGGTCTCATCAAAGGCATACGATCGGCCATCAATGCTGAATAACATCGGGGAAGCTACGTGCTGTAACAGGTTTTTCACTAACAATTTCTTAAACCCCCAAAGTCAGTGCTAAGGCCATGTATAATCCATGCAGACATGGATTCATGCCATTTCGGAACCGCCAGCCCAACTATCACGGCATGCCATGCGCAAGGCCACGAGACTACTCGAGCTTGCGGTATCTATTTCGATACTGGCGCCCTTCAAATCGTAAAATTAACTAAGTCGGTTGGCGAGAAACGATGGCATTGCTTTATCCTTTCTTGGAGACTAGTTGGTGGGTTAGGGCTAGCAGCATGACTAAGCAGTCCCTGCCACCAGACTTTCTTAAGACAAACAAGACACACATCACAACAACATTGCCAAGCCAACGGGACAGCCGCGGCGGATGGGAGCTCCAGCCACATGTTTTGGCTTGACCTGAGCCCTCCTTCCGAGGTCACTCACGACCCGCCTCTTTCTTTGTTTCTACACATCACAATCTCTAAATCTCACGATCGCGTTTCTTCTTCTCAGTGCTCTGAGATGAGGCACATGCGTCGCATTCTCACCTTCAAGAATCACAAATCTCGAGTTCAAGTATACGGATCCGTCTAGAGGGCCGAGGCCCCATCCGTCGTCACAATGTCCTTCCCTCAAGACCGCCGGCGTCGTGCGCCAAACGGAATGGGCTTCAGTTCAACAGGCCGACGCACATTCATGGGATACTGGATTCCGCTGGCCGTGACCGTTGGTATCGCGACAATTAGTGTCGCTGCTTGGATTTGGAGCGAGAGGCAGGAAAATGAGGACGACGACGAGGCACGCGATTACCCTGACGATTTCAACCAGCCTCCTCCTCCGGCCGGATACGAAGGTGGTCCACCGGGTCTGGATTTCGCACGATCAACCGGAGCAGAAGCGCGACAGGAGGATGGTAGTGTCATTGCGCGTATGCAGGGCGCATTACGTCGAACACCTAGTCCACAACAGCTCTTTGATGGCGCCAGCAGAAGGGTCGCAGCTGGAGTGGCTGCTGCGGGTGCCATGGTGGGAGGCGCATTGAGCTCTATTACTGAGGAACGCGGTGATTTTGAGGATCATTCGCGTTGGTCCGAGGAGGCGGATTTACGCGCTAGGGGCGGTGCTGATGTTACTCCTCGAAGCGGCCCTTCTACCTCGACAAAGGCGAAGAAGACTGTGGCACTTGTTGTTTCTTCTGTTGCTCCATCTGATGACCCGGAGGATATCACTTTGTCTGAACACGCCGTAAGTTCCTGCTGAATTTTCGGGATTTATTACCCTATACTAATGTTATGTGACAGTCAATTCTCTCTCATCTCCCCACTCACGTCGATACAAGCGTCGCTCGCGTTATAGTCCTCATATACGCTCCCAACTTGAAACACGCCATTGGCCTTCAGGCGTCGACCCGGCCTACCCCATCGGTGGACTCTTCATTCTCCAATATCGCGCCTGAGGAAGCAGCTGGTGCTCCTGGTACTTCTGGCAATGACTTGACAAGCCTCGAACCTCGTACTACGACTGATGAACTCGAATCCGCTGGCCGCCTTTTCAAGACTCTATATACACAGGCGCAAGCACTTGTGGACAAAGACACCATGATTATGCCGTACAGCACGCCCAATGGACACCTACACATCTTGCGCCACTTGTCGCCAGATATTGTATATATGCAGGAATCATTGGCTGGCCCAGAGGGCGATAGTGTTAAGAGACTTGCTGACTGGGTCAGACACGTGGTTGTCGTTGTCGGCGACGAAGGCGGTCGTGGTGGTTTGATTGATAGTGAAGACGAGCACTCGGCACTCGGAGGAGAGCGCCGCGAAAAGTGGTGGCAGAAAGAAGGCGTTACCGGTATTGGCAAACACATTGATATTGTTGACAGTCTCAAGGCTGGCGACGATTGGAGACGACGAGTCTCGGGTCATGACTAATGGGCGATGATATGGAGGTGATGTTCTGGGGTCTATGCAGTGATGAGTGCTGCATCTAGGCCCTATTCTGTTTTGGTCGTTACTTTATTGATATCCAATATCTTTATTATGTTCGTTTCGAGGCTTTATGTATGGCGATCTTCTTTGTACGTAGTATATTTTCACTTGTAGCAATCTACCGATATGACTGATTATCAAGAGTACTAGTAGTATTCAAGACCCTATCAGGTGTGTTACAGTACATATGTAGAACCTGGATATAAGCCTATAACAAACAGAAGGTACCCCCATCACTATATTGATATCAGGTTAGATTTTTTTTCATATGAATATGGAGGTGCTCCAAATCGGTCCAGGTTATTGATCAGACGTGTTATGGTACCAGAGTGCTCTCCGTCCCCGTATAATCGAAATTTCTAGATATCCGATCCAGATGTTGGAAGGCCTTCTGTTCGTTATAGTCAGGTTCTACTGTAGTACCTGTATACTTCTCGATCGCACTTTTGTAGTCGAAATATGCTTCTGTTGTAAACGAACAAATCCGGGGAGATTCCGATGACTGCCCCAGGCACTAACCCGATGCAGCTGGTTCTTCATACCACGTGACCGACGTGGCACACCCGCATCATTCAGAGAACATCACCTGCCGAGACGAGACAGACAACGCCAGTCGAGCAGCCCTTGTCAAAGCCAACCATCTCGACAACTGCCTGCCTCACGCACTGCGGCTGCTTCAACCCAGCTCACTCTCTCGTTGTGCTCGCCCATTGGGTGATGCGGATTTCTTTTTGAACCTCACCTCACGGTGTCCGTCGCCCACCCTATCATCACCCCCGTTCCCCACATGTCTCGCGCGTCGGTGGAAGCGTCAATTTTTGGAGCTTGGGGTCTTTCTTCGACAACAGGAGTCGTGCCTCTGTGAGAGAGAGAGGGGGAGTGCATACAGCTGCTCGAGTGTTGGCTGTGCGCGCGCGCGCGTCTTTCGTTCTTTTTGCTGGGGTATTTCCACCCCCGGCCTGTACCTCCGCCGCCCATCATGGCTACTGCTATCTCCAAACCCGCAGCATCTCAGCCTCCGAAAATGAAGCGTCCTCCGCCCTCGTTTACGCAGTCCGGCGTGGTCAACGGAATCAAGCAGTCGCCTTCCGCCTCGTCGTCGCCGGCTCTTGCCTCCAAACGGCTTCCCGGTGCTAATCAGCCGCCCGCCGTAAATGGCATCGCTACGCCCACGACCAATGGCGCATTGAACCGTCCGGTTAATCGGCCGCGGAAAGATATTCAGAAGCCCGCGGACATTTCGACCTCACGGCCTCAAAGGGCTATGACCAGAAATTCTCTCGCGGAGGCAGATCGCCGAGTCACGAAAATACCTCCAGAGCCGTTTGGTTGGTTTCGCCGCCCCAGCTATATATCACTATATCTTCTTTATGCTAATGTCTCTTGCTTTACTAGTTAAAACGACGTCTTATATCCTCAAGAAATATTCCAAGTCGCCGCCGTCCCTCATCCTCCACCTCCATCCTACTCACTTTCGGTTCGACCAGCAAGATGGCAGTTTCCCATACAACTCAGAAATGAAGGTCATTATCGAACATATCCGGTCACAGACTGTGCCTCATGATATGCTTGAAGAACTTCTCCGCGCTGGCGTCAAATTTTACGAAGGTAATTGCAAACCAATCAATACATACTGATCAAATAGTACTAATGCGCGCCTTCAATCAGGTTGTCTTATTGTCAAAGTTGTTGATCACAAGTCGGTATCAGCCCAGACAAAGAAGACAACAGTAAAGTCGACCGACGAAAAGAACACGCCTTTCTCTATTCACAACTACAACCAGCATGTCACCCCGTCACCTTATGTACCGTATCCGAAGCAGAATCAGATCAAGTCAGAGATCAACGACTTGTCCAAGTCGGACTCGTCTGACAAGAAGACCGATGCGGAGTCGGCTGATTCTACGAAACCTGCGGAGACCACTACCGCTGGTAATGCGGAAGATGCTGAAAAGCAAGCTGAACATAAACCCAAAGTTTTCACTACCGTGCTGCATCCAACACCGCTTTCCCTTCAAGCAGAGCTCACCTACTTATCCACCACCCCACATCCTCATGCCAACCTGAATTCGGCTGCGAACAAGAAACAACCTCCATCGACCCAGCCACAAACCAAGACCCCTTCAGGACAGCCTCCGGCCAAAAGGCAAAAGATGCTTGTTGATCCCGAAGATTTGCCCAAATTCGAAGCAACCTTGATCAGAGCCGTGGCACCTCCGGTATATTTAGACCCAGTGGATAGCTTTGAATCGGCACAGGAGCTTCTGAAACTCATGGAAAACCCATTGCATTGCGCCAGGCCACCGTCGCCCAAGCGGAGGAAGCGAACAGTCGCAGAGCTGGCTGCGGATGAAGCCCTTGCTGCCGAGGAAGAACGATTCATGCTTATTATGGACGAAAGATTGGAGCCCGCTACATCAGGTGCAGCTGCTGGAGCTAAGATTGCTGTTGATGATACGGCAGGTGCTGTACCGTTTGAACCGCGCTTTTCTAGATTCAAAACGATCGAGAATATCCGTATGCAACATGAGGAGAAAGCTAAACGGGAACATGAAAAGAAACTTCAACAAGAACAGGCGAAGCGGCAACAGCAAGCAGAGGCGGAACGAGAGAGACGCCGACTTTTGGAGCAAAGACAAGCGGAAGAACATGCAAAGGAAGAACGCCGTCAACAATTGGCTGCCCAGCAAGCGCAAGCTCAGTTGGCTGCCCAGCAACAACAAAGATTGGCAAACGGACTCGCCCAGGTTTCACAAGGTCAGATGTCTTCTCCGGTGGTACGCAACCAAACTCCGCATGCCATTTCTTCTCCGGTCGTTGGCAATGGTATGGGTACTCAAGGTGGTGTCTCTATGAGCATGACTGTGTCTGCTCAAGGAGCTGGCAGTCCACCAAGACCTCCTTCCACGATGCAACATGCTCACCCAGGTATTATGGGCCATCCGATGGCGCCTTCCAGGAGTCAACAGAGTCAGAGTCGAAATGGTACTCCTCAAATGACTCAAGGAACTCCGGCCATGTCACACGCTACACCAATTATGCGCAATGTTACACCGACACAGCGCATGGCTCATGGTAGTCCACCAAATACTACCATCACACAGACACCAGTCATGGGCAATGCAATGATGGGTACCCCGCAGATGGCAGGAATGGGAATTCAGATGACCCCTCAGCAACAACAAATGCTACTTCAGCAACGACAACACGCAATGATGGCTCAACAACAAGGTCTCACGCCCCAACAGTTTGCTCAATTGCAGGCCCAGCAGAACATTCAGAACCATCAACATCAGCAACAACTGCTCAATCAACAGCAGCAGGTCCAACAAAACCAGATGGGTCAGCAACATCAGATCCAGCAGTTGCAGTCTCATCAAGCTTATCAAGCTCAGTTGATACGAAACCAGATGGCCCAGATGCAGATGGCACAACACAAGCAGAACCAGCAACAGCAAGGTGGCATGCAAATGACTCCTCAGCAACAGCAGCAGCAGCAACAGCAAATGCTTATAGCAGCTGCTCAGGCGAACGCGAACCAGGGTCAAGTTCCTCAAAACCCTCAGCAGGCCCGGTATCAACAGATGTTCAAACAACGGCTGCAACTCTTGCGTGCAGACATGCAGAAGCGATTACAGTCACAATATGGCACACCTCAACAATATCCGCCGCCGGTTGCTCAGCAATACTACGCTGGCTTGGAAAATAGCGCACGAGCTTGGGTTCAGGATATCATGAGGCGAGAAAACATGCAACAACAACAACAGCGACAGGCGCTTCTTCAACAACAACACCAACAGCAGCAGATGATGGCTAATGGGATGGGCAAATGAAATGAAATTTGAACTACATAACTAAGGTTGGAACGGGATCATCGGCGAAGCAAGTGTGGATTTGGAGTACATCATTATCATGGTCATACAAAATTTGGGACACGGCGTTGTATTTGTTCATTTCACACCTATTTTTACCATTTCCCCCCCTCCCTTTCCTCCTGGCTTCAAACAACTCAGATGAGCAACATGATACTTTTACGATAATCGGGAGCTGGCCCCACTATTTCTTCTTTTTTTTCTTCTCGGACATCTGGAGTTCTCGTCTTGGAGTGTGTGTTCTATCAACATCAATATCATCTTGGGGTTGGGCGGACAGGTGCGATTGACTTTTTGCGTTTGTATTATTTATGTCCTCCGTGTCTCTTTCTTCTTTTCATTGTTTACATAGGATGGGGATGGTTTTGAAAGCTTGTCTACTTGATTGAGTGTTTCGGAGAGGGGGCATTGTTTATTACGCATTGAATATACAATTGATACCACATTATGAAATACTCCCTTTTGTTGTCGTAGAGTCAATAAGGATGATGGAGTCAATTGGACATTGAAGATCCTCCTGTCAGTTTGCAATCATTTTCCATTGAAGATCGAATCGAACAACCCCGTCCCTTTCCGTCGATTCTGGAATTTCTTCGCTCCTACAGCCTGGTCATAGAAGCAATCATCACATTTGTACCCACCATGCTCTTCTTCAAGATCCGATATATGAACCTCCTCATCACCAATTGCACCACAATTGCAACATGTAACGCACACAACAACAATCTTGTCCCGCGACAAGCCCTTGATCAGGGTCTTCGTGTTTGTGAATTCCATATCTGGGATTGAAAGCTCAATGCCAACGCAACCTGGTCGTGATTTACGGTAAAATGTTCCTTCGTACTCAAACACCCTGCTTGCGATCAGTGCTGCGCATTGAGCCTTTTCTGCACAAAGTTGAAAATGAGAGGAAGAAGAAGAGGAGGCTCCCTCTCCCGGTTTTGAGAGCCGGGGAGGGATACACTCCAAGCATCCCGCGAAGCTGTGCGATTCGTATTCTCGGAATAGTTTCTGCTCTAAATCTGTGAGAGGAGCTGCAGTTGTCGGCTTGTAGCTTGTTGTTTCGTCATTTCTTTCTGGCTGTATCGTAGCTTGTTTTGTCTCAAGAACGTCGTCTCCTTTTGGAAGTTGCACGCCCTCTTCCGAGCTTGAGTATTCAGATTCTGCTTGAGTAGACCCACTGCAATAGACAAGACAAGTATCAGCAACCGATACCGGTACGATAGACGACAATATACGAAAGAAAGCTCAGCCACTCACCTATCAATGTTTCTTTCAGAGAGTTCAGCCTCCTCCTCATTCAACAACCCCTTCCGTTGCAGCCGCACAACATAAGTCATCAAGGCACTTGAGTACGTCTGCAGATCGTCACTAGTGACACCTTTACCCAACATTTCGCGTCTAAACTCCTTCCAAACAGCCTTGTCATCATTCGTGCGCGTCGTCAATGCACTACTGACCGAGCCATCTCCATTCCTCATTCGCGCCGCAATATCGTTGACTTTATCCATCAATTCGGAAAGCACTTTATTCTCCATTCGAGCCTGCGAACTTATCCCCAGGATGGACATGAAAGCGGACAGGCTTTGTTTCCTCTTAGCCAGCTTTTCGGCCAGATTATCTAGATTCCTATTGCCGAATCGTATCCTGTCCCAATTCTTTTGACGACTCCCGCTCAGCCCTAGACTCTTTTGTTTATTTATTACCAATTCCAATTCTGTGACCAGGGAGTGGCAGTTCTTATACAAGGTCCTCCAGCCTCGGAAGTCATTCGTATCGCGCGAAAGCAGGGAATTGGGCGTTTTGGCTTCCTCTTCCATTCGCGTCAAGAGGATCTGGAGTTCGGCGAGGTCGCAGGTGATGCTGGCATATTTGCCGCAGGCTGTTTTCCAGCCGTTGTAGGTACGGGTTGTGACTTGGATGAGGGTGAAGATGTCGGATGGTGAGAATCCGAAAGACATGTTTAATATCAAGGTACCTAAGTATGTACTAAGGTAGGTAGTGGCAGGGATGTGGCCTCGAGTACCTAGAGCGGAGTACAGTAAATCTTGAAGAGATGGTTTAGATTATCCGGTGACGGATGTTTATCTCACAATAAAAGGGATTACTGAGTCTTGGATATCAGAGGAAAAAACAACTTTATCAAACTCTCACGACGGATGTAGTTAATGAAGATGGGCAGCAAGCAGCCTTGCGCAAGGCTGACTCTTCAAGTGGCCGCCATATAAGGCGCTTATGCGCCCTCTGACTGAATAACACTACATATTATAGGTTACTTGCTTTCATTCCAACTTCAGTCTCCATACATGCATTCATAGATGCCTCTCGAGACGTAACAATACCTAGGTTATTAACCATAGCCCTAACCCTAGGTATCGGGGTTAGGGTTGTACTAAAAATCTACGGCGTTTGAGGGACTGAATCTCTACCACACGAAACATCAACAACTCACCACCCATAGTGCGCCATATATACAGGCTTATCATTCAGACGGAAACAAAAAACTTATGTAGATAGTTCCATCTGTGAAACGATGCGACGCTTCATAGAAAAGATCACGAATAGACGAGTTCGTGATGGAAAAGGCCCTTCTGATGATTCGCGACGTGTTCGCAATGCGGCAGAGACTACTGGGCTGAAGATAATCTACGAATGCATAAGCTGTCATGTTGAGTAAATACTCCTTTCCTTGTTAGTAACAATGTTTTCTGATGCATCTCTAGTATTGTAGCCATCCACGGTGATGGTGGTCATTACAAAGACTCGTGGACACACTCTGACAGTCAAGTCTTTTGGCTTCGAGATTTGCTCCCGAGTATTATCCCCAACTCGAGGATACTTTCTTTCGGATACTCGTCGTCAAAGTCGGGGTTTGTTCCGGCTGAAGAGATTTGTGGTGGCTTGTTGAGAGAGCTGTCGGGAATGAGGGAAGATCCGTCAACTGTCCGTACTCAGCTCTAGCTCCTGGATCTCTCTGTTTTAATATTAACTTGGCACTATAGGTCGAACAGAGACCCATTATATTCCTGGCGCATAGCTTTGGTGTGCTTTTATTGAAAGCGGTGCGTCACTTTTTGCAAGCGCTCAAGCATGTTCGAGCTGACGCAGATGACTAGATTCTTGCAATGTCTTTATCATCGGAATTTGACAGCATAATATCATCGACCCGCGGTATAATCTTCTTTGGATCACCTCCAGATATCAATCACAGTCTTCGAAGTCTTATGTCATCCTTTCCATCTTCTGACACAGCGCCTGAACCCGCCGGCTTGAAAGCTATGAAGAAGGATTTGACATGGCTTCAAGAAGCGGAGTTTCGCTATAATGAGATGGAGAAGGAAGGTCAATTTGATGTGACTTATTTTCTCGAAAGTGCTGGCGGAGAACGTGAGCCAACGGATGTCAAGCAGGAGATGTATATACGGATGAGAAAGAGTCATGGAATGATGGTTAGATTCTCTAGTGTTGATGACGAGGACTTCTGTATGGTGAAGGAACGAATTCAACATATAATAAATAATCAGATATCGAATTAGAAAAGATAAGCTGAGTCTACCTTGGTATAAAGAACATAATGTTATGGTACTATATACATCATCAAACTGCAAAACAGAGTACCAAGCGAATGACACCTCCTTCCAAGAAAAACGAGCTCAACTAAAATATTTCCTGCCAAAGTAGAAACCAGCTCCAACGAAAGGAACCAGCGTCAATCCCAACTTGAGTACCGCATTTTTGATCTGCTCACCGAACCAAACCTGCAAAATTGCACTGTGGTCTACCCTCATAGGATAAGGGACGCCATCCGGGATGGGCTTCTCGAGATAATCACAAATTTCCTTCCAACCTAGCCCATCCTCCAATCGAATAACACACATTCTCTCGGGTGGAATCAGCTTTTTGGCGAGATCGATGTAATGGATATAGTTTTCCCGCAGATTTCGCACATTATCCGGTTCACCCATTCGTGTGCCACCGCTCAATATGCCGTACATAAGAATGTTCAACCTCCACAGACGATACATGGGAGTATTGAAGTATTTCAGCAAGTTCAACGGAAAGCTGCAAAGGGGTTTCAAGACTGTAACACCGACAAAGGAGTTAAAGGATTTTAACCAGGCATCGGGATTGCGCTCGACAAGGATGAATTTCACGTCGGGATCGTCCAGGTACGCTCGAACAGTCTGCTGGGGGAAATAAGAGGGCAACTCGATAAGGGCATCGTATCCTTTGAACCATTCGTCAAATGCCGCGCGGTCGAGAGGTCTGGTTTTTGACCAGCGGTCGTTCTCTGCTAGCAATGCTCTTTCGAGTATCACGGGTCCTTGTCCTTCGATACCGCGGACGATTTCGGCCATGTGGTAGGGTGTATATCCCAGGATTTGGAGGGCTTCGTACATTCCTAGAGTTGCGGTTCTGTTTGAGATATGATTCCATGATCAGCAAGTCGTCCTATCCATAGATGCAATTGTCCCGAACAATAGGTGTAAGTCTCACCGGCTACAGCTCATAACCACAACCTTCATCTTGCGCTTCTCGCCCGAAGTCATGTCTGGCTGCAGCAAATCCCATTTTGCCGTCATCTTGAATGCCGTTT
Organism: Talaromyces sp. PL2406; assembly: GCA_023626215.1. NCBI lineage: Eukaryota > Fungi > Ascomycota > Eurotiomycetes > Eurotiales > Trichocomaceae > Talaromyces > Talaromyces sp. PL2406. The sequence continues at coordinate 1,871,629 of JAMAGL010000008.1, read as the reverse complement.
GTTTGAAGTCTTTTGCTGGTTTGTGCACCTGTAGGGATATTCCGGTCTACCTAGGTAGGAAGAGATATTTTCTACGCCTCAACCGGGGTCTCTCCTTCTATATATAAGTATCTAGGACTTCGACAGGAGCATGGCCGGGAAATAAATCACTAAGGAAAGCAAATTACCCCGGACTGAAAGCCAAAGCGGCCATTTCAGCCCTCGTTAGTGATACTACAGACCTCCAGCAATTTAACTAGCGCATGAAGCTGAGATATACAGCTGTCTACCACAGCCCAGCGACAGGCATAGTAGCGGGTTTAACCCGAGGAGGCAATGCATAATAGAGCAATTATAGAATGGAAGTTGATTTTCAGCTAGACTTCCGACGAGCTCAGTGTCTCGACTCGCGCCTCGCGAATCATAAAGGGAAGAGAATAGACCGAATAGTGGATCTTGGTTTCAGCTGAGCTGTGTTCTGGGTTTTGTGATCCCCCATTCCATGACTTCTAGAAACAAGAGAATACAGATTGATTCGTGAATGCATTCAATGTCAACTTGAATTTGAAGCAATTCAGAGCATTCGAATCTATAGATCAATATTATAAGAAATGTACACGGCCTATTGATCACGACATCGGACCCTTGAATGATGCTCTCTGGCCCCTTGACAACTAGTGCTTGAACGTAGGCTTAGTTAATTAGTTACTTAACTAGGGTAGTTAGTTACACTTAGGGCTTACAGCCCTCCAGCTGCCCCGCTCTCTTCAGGCCCAGTCTACATACTTTGGATGATAAACACACATTTATCATAAAAAGTCAACATGATTCGATAATTCTTTTCACTACTGACAGAGCCTTCGCAGATACACAATAAGGGATCATCTTTGGAACGCTTCGTAGAGTCGTTATGGAAATGTTTTTGACGAAGTCATGACAGTCTGGAAATGTTTTCCCTGGGTGAATGGATGTGATGAAGCACATGATGATTTAGTATGGATATCTTGCCATTGATTTGATACGTTAGCTTCAAGGTTAGTATATAAGCTTCATGGCGAGCAGGGTAATTCCATGTTGTGCCGCTTTGCTGTGATACATGTTATATGGACTTAATTAGCCCATGTCCTCAATTACAACTAGATAGTTCGTGAAACGTACTACGTACTTCAACACTGAGTTAATGTTGCAATTTTTCGCATGGTTCAGGGGCATTATTGTTGGGTTTATCCAAGTCAATCCTGTTTCCATGGAGGTTAATGTGACTTATCCATCAACGAGCCGACCAATATGAGCAGCTATTATGAGAGAAATCACACAATAAAACCTGCCGTGTCGAATCTATGACGGTATACACACAGGTACATACTGCCCTGAAGATCAACATCAACCAAGTTTGCTTCGTCAATAGCGGGATCAAAAACCTGGTCAGGGCGATGTTTAAAAGTTATATCAGGATGGATAGTTCAGGGGCTCATGCTGATCCGGGGCACTGCATCTATAAAATATAGATGCATGGCATTGGATTGGATATCAGAAGCCAGAGCTTATTTCATATACTTTGTTAGGTGTCCATGTCAGCGCACAAAACTCTACATTGATAGAAATGACATGCATCACATTTTGGACTAGCCCTAATCCCTGTCAGGGACCACACATGGCTTACACGTACGATAATAGTTTTATGTTTTACTTATTCTATAAATAAAGTTGTATTTAAGATTTAATTATCCTGGTTTTTGTGCCTCTTGCTTGACACTATCACGCTAGTACAGTTTATACAAGTGATTTATATTAGATGCGATGATCTTCTTACCTTCGACTCTGGAACATGAATCCGGGCCTATTGTTATCGAGTAGGGGGAGTGAACAACCGACAAAATCATTCCGCGGTGAGAATGGGTCAATTCGGAGAAGAGAGAGACCACTGAGCGACGAGGGGAAGGTACATAGAAGGGGATGTCTGGTTGGACATGAACAACATAAGAAGCTACAAGGAATCAGATAATGATAGATGGTCATTCAACTTACCAAACCTGCTATCGTTGATGTAATAATTGAGTCTGTAATGTCAAATGAAGTTCCTCAGAGACATTTTTATGCACTTGATACATAGTTAACTAGAGTGTATATATAAATCACGTAATCCGGTAGATAGCCCTACATAGTGGTCGCTAGGTACCTCCCGTCTCTGACTCCAAGAACAGAATTTGCGTGAACAAGGAGTATAACCTCAAGGTATAAAAAGTATTCTGCTTACATAGACGCATCTTTTACAAGTAGAGATCAATAAAGAAACGTAAAGTGCCAGAAAATAAGAGAGTTCAATTGCTATATTCTTGGTTTCAGCGAATATTGAATTCGAACAATATCGGTTGATAGCTATCCATGGATACATCTAACACCGAGGGAGGCTGGACCACTAGATGCCCATCAATATCATCCAGTATGATTAGATATCGACAATCAAGTATCAATGTCGATGGAGCTTTTGAAAACTTTACACGAAGCCGTCTGATCTAATGGTGTAGCAATCAATCTCATCGTCTACGGATGTAATACCATAAGCCTTTCAGCTCGCCACATCTACAAACCCCAAGCCACAGAACTACTCATCGCGATGACTGATAGACACAATAGCTCCCCAATAATTCCTGCTCGCAAGCTCAAAAGCATCAACGATGCCTAGGTACTTCCAGCTCATCTACCAATTTGATTATCTAGCTGAGGTCGTAACTACCTACCCTATACCTTAATTACCAAGTAAGGGGCCCAAAAAGGCTCAAAATCAAGCGGATTCCACGACATACTGCGAGAAATAAATTAATACTTATAATACTAGCAACTTGAGCCGAAAAGTAAATCCTGTACACTTTTGCCTATCGGGACGTATCCGTTGCCAATTGTGGCTTCTTGCACTAATGTATGAAGCTTTATCAGGAAGGAAGCTACTACGAGTACTTCCTATTACGGATATTCTCATTTCGAACGTATACCTAGGTTTATCTGAATAATGCGCAGTGGAGATTGATCATCTCAGATCGTACATGGTGGCAATGGAAACCTCTCAAGCTTGGAACCTCGGCGTTATCGAGGCCACTGCAACATTTAGTCTATACCTAAAATATTGATATGCAGATAGAGTAGACCGAATCGAAATGTCAAGCTTTGAGCTTCCTGATCAGGGCTAGATACGTACCTCCAGGGCTGAATTGCGGAGACTGTATGGTCGATATGGTCGTTTTAACTATAATTGGGTGCATATATCTCTATAAGATTGGCACGTAAGTCATAGCAATCTTCTACATGAACGAATAGATCATCGTGGTCGAGATGGATATATCTACCAAAGAAATCGGATTGAATGGAAAAGTCCTCCAGGCAATATCATTGTACGTTTTTGATATACGAAGTAATTACTTCGACTTGACCCTAGAATTAGGAACCTACTTTTGGGGCTCCAATGAGTCATGCGTCTGGAATTGAGCACCTCCATAATTCTCTTAATAAGCCTAGTAAGAATTGATCTTCGATACTCAAATTTTAGGATGTTTAACTGTTTCAGGTCGATTTAGTTTGTAGTCGGGGTTGGCTGTTTACCTGGCTAAGTATGCAGATGCTCATATATAGTCTTGGATATAGTTTATCCAAGCCTCCAGAAAACCTGGCAAGAGAGTCAATAGAATTCCAATAGTCTGATCATGTCTTGTTTTTTGTCTGTGGAGAGTGTTCTCGTGAGTCGGGAGAGCATAAGAATGTACTATTGATTCACGGAATCGACGGAATTTCTTGCTCAGCCTTAGGAGCCTGTATCTCTCGAGTGAAATCTTGGAGAAGGTTCAGGCGCTGGTATGAATCAGCCACTATTGAAAAGGTAAAATATGGTGTGGCTGATGATATACAATCATCTGAGCGCAGTCAGTGCCTCGGTTACGATCGGATAGATGGAGGTAACCTGATGACACAATAAAGGTGTGTCAATGATTGATCAATTGCTTTTGCTGGCCTGGATTGGAATACAGTCACGTCTTCGCGACCTGAACAGCCAGGACAGCTTGACACGAACCAGCTACACGTTCTCAATAGCTTCATGAAGAGACTCGGAAGTTCAACGCCCTCACAGTGGCCTTGTGATGCTACCGCAAGGCCATCAGAGACAATGGGAATAAGGCCAGGATCGTCCCAATACCAAGAGCCCCAGACATTCGTGCAACCAGGGTACTATTGCTTTGTACCTTGTAATGATATCATCGAGATGCCTCCTTGACCATTGAGAACAGTTGTATTTCAATGGAGTGACTAGAAAAGCCTCTTGGCGCAGCTGGGGACCCAGACAGGAGGATCAAGACTGATTTACAGACCCCTCAGACGCGAACACCTGTTGGTCGCCTTGCGAGCTATTCGAAGGTCAAAGGCTTGATGGAGGAATTTGTCTTGGCGGAATGCAGGGACCATCATGAATTTCAGGAGGCAAACCTTTTTTGTAGGGGAGATAAGCCATCCCTTGCTGCGGGTTATCTGTTTGACCATCAGTGAACATGAACCAGAGAGCATCACGAAAGTTGCCAAATTGAGTGGATCGCGATCTTTTTGCGGAGTAAAGTCAAAGCAATTATTTTGTATGAAGTAGCCCTTGAAATTCGATATCGGTTGTCTATTTGAGTGGATCGAATCGAAAATAAGCTCAAAAAGCACTTGGCGGGTCGGAAAGATTCTGCAGATTTTCCGACAATAGCACCAAACGAGTCGTCGTAGTCTTCAGTTGAACGCAGCTAGCAGTAGTCTTCGTCAGCATGGAATTCCAGCTTCAGCAGACGATTCATCACTTCACACTCACGAGCGACTGGTTCAGAATATTTCCCTTCAAGAGCTCATTGGTCCTCAGGTTATAGTTTGGACTTGTCGCCATACTCTGCTATTTTTGTTACATGTGTGCCAAGTGGGCGGGTAAGGAAGCATATTCGCGCCTTCAGATAGATGCAGCCTGGATCTAAAGTTTGAATTTGACAATGGCGCCAATCAAGAGGGTCTGAACGCAATCCTGCTTGGCGAAGCTAGCATCGACTAGTATCGGGCCAGTTTCAGATGGAATGTCGACTATTTAAGTGCCGCGTACTTCATGATCGATCGTCTTTGGCCATGCAGATCAGAGTTCATTGGGGGTTCTTCGACATGGTAGAATAGATAGGGTGTCATAGTAGACCACGATTGGTCATTCAGACCTAGAGTAGACTTTCACACTGTTAGTCTGCAACTACAGTGCAGACAAAGTCTGAGACAGCCGCCGTCCGTCCGGGACATCCATGGCATTCGTCCGCCTCTTGCTAAGTTTGGGTCGGATAGTACGGCCCGTCTCTGAAATCTGGCGTTGATGTTTGTTGGAATGTGGGGTGAACCCTAGGCATTGATAATCTCTGTTCGCCTTCGACCATTGTGGTAAGTACTGTTCGCAATGGCTCAACTCTGTCACCAGCTGATGTTGTCACTAGTTGAATCACTTGTATGCTTCCTCTGTGGAAAGGAAACCAAGACATTCTAGACATCGAGGCCACGAGACGGAATGAACGAGGCGAGACCGTTTCTGGCCATCCTTTGGTCATGCATAAAGAGACAATGGCGGTCATGAAAAACGGCAGCGATGGACGGATCGGGCTGTAGTCGACATCCTCAGTATCGCCGTATCAGACGGCATAGAACATGTTTCATGACGTAGAATGATACGGTAATCAGACGTGTTATGCTGGAAATCGCATATGCTCCACTCGAATAGGAATCCCGGAAGCCAGTTTGTTTTCCGCGAGATCCTAATTTAGCATTGCTCATGCATTTGTAGTTCTAACCAGATCAGACTTCGTTACAGTAGCATAGATCTCAGTTGGGATGACACCTAAGCTTTGCAAATTATCCCAGGAATCCGCACTTTCGGAAACTCGAGCGACCACAGCCTACGCCAACGCTTGGACATAGACTAATGCCCACTTGGCATATTTGATGAATAAAGCCGCGGCCCAATCATCGGCCGGCCTCGAAGAATTCGTGGCTTTGCATTCTGGCCTGTATGGCGTTGTTGGCGTCAGGTAGTTACCCAAATATCAGACGTGCAGTTGATAGATCACATTGAGATGGTAACACAGAAAATAACCGTCGAGAAGCCGTTGGCCTGTTAGGGTCCACCCAACCCGGAGCACGGCCGCGCGAAAATGGCCGCGCCCAATGAATCAGCCTGTCAATATTTCCAACCACTAGAAGAATCAGGATGAAAACCCTATGTATCATCAGGAGAAATGTCACTAGCACATAGTAGTCAAAAATTGCCCTGTGACTAGCAGTAGCTGGCTATGTCAAGAAGTACCAGTAGTACTGTTTCATACCAGCGTGGAGACAACAAGAAGTCAATCGCTAGTACGTACTCCGTATGATTGATACTATCCAGTGATTGTTATCAATCGTATAATCTTAAGCGAGGCTGCAGCTGAGCACGACAGACATAACATCTATGCAGACCGGCAGTTGAGTCTAGCGTTCTAGACTGGAATGGCGGTGCAACAGATATGACGGTCGGTTTACAGAATTGTCTCGAGGCTGCTGTGCGAAGTTGCTTTTTCTGCGCCACATTCCACATCATGTATGTATGAACGTACGTCTATGGAGTACAGCGGACGGACGAATAGAGGACGACTGCGATATGTACAACATCAAGATGGTGCATGTAGTGGGACTGGCCTAGTGCGACGTTCACGACGGAATAAAAATGATACAAGCATCTGCTTGCTTTTGCAGGTGTTCCTGGGCCGTGCGCTGGTCAGAGGCTGGAGGTGGTCTGGAGTAAGCTTGATTGTTGATGCAGTCAGAGGGAGAGAATGTGAGAGGTTGCAAGAAGAGATGGTCAAATACAGAACAGGAAGTAACGCAGTGTAAAGTTACTGTAACTGTCATTACGCCGTTATTTAACGGTGCCCAGTCTGCTAGTAGGCAGACCCGGAGAGCACGCTACTGCAGTGATGACCCGCATGAAATTACGATACATCAGGCAGTATGGTCATTACGGGGACTGCCAAATCCCAGGCTGCTCCTTCCCCCACAACATCTCACTGGGCAACATTCCGTCTCGTCCATATTCCCTGTCCATGATCAATCAGGAATAGGACACTCTGATCTTACCTATCCTAATCGTCCTGCGTCACTCTGCATCCGCTCTAGCTGCCTCGTTACACCGAAAAGAAATTTAAGAAAGCCATTGTTGAGATAGGACACATACTCGCCGTACTCGCCGTACTCTCCACGAACACCAGAAAACCACCACGGCTTCGGAATTCAATACCGGCCAACCACCCATCTCTAGCTTCATAATGTGCCGTCTTGTTTGCACAGATCGCATACCTGATTGAATTTCACTGGGAATATCCAAGGAACAGGCGTAGACGAAAATGCGGGGTCTATTTGGAATCATAGAACTCTCCATGATAGTTCCGTATGCCATGGGTCAGCAATGCAACTCAATCCTCACAAGTCTGCCTCTTTCGGGTCATTGTGAGACCTTTACGGAACTGGAATGGTGTAAATTCAGTAAGTCTTGAAGTCATGACTCTTGAGAAGTTGAGACGCTTACTGCCTACGTACTTTCACGCACGGCCGATGACCGTGCGTAGATCAGATTGCCGCGAATGCTAACTAATCTAGTATGTACATAAGTGCATTCATCTGCGATCCACACTTTCAAACTTGTACGGTATCAATTCAACTTTGGCCTGAAGTGGGAAAAGCACGGTTCTCTAGCCAGCAAGATCAGTCTCCGCTCATTCCTGAACCAAAATGCCCGCTTGTTCAAACATGACTCAATGATACGAAGACGACAGTGTATCACACTGCCGATACGCATGTACACTGAAAACTGATCCATGTACTTGGTTATACGAAGGCCTACAGCTAATCATGGATGCTGAATGCCTACCTTAGCACTATGATGTTCTTACTGCACAGCAGGAATACTTCAGATGGCTGTTGCTAGCCTAGGTAGTATAAGTCCACAGTAGCCGGAAGTGCCAGAACTCATAGACCATAGATCATATTCTGGGTGGCGCTTTTAGTTCCTACTTAGGGCTTAGAAGGCAACTTGTGGCGGGTCATCAGAACTTGAGGTCGGTTCCCACAATCTCAAGCGTCGATAACGATGGGTCGATCAACTTGACCCCTGCTCCATTGATCCAAACGCAGGTCCCAATTGTCGATCCGGGACACTACTATAGCTGAACTGTCAAATGCCACTGAAGTAGCACAGACAACAAACTTAGACTCGCTCCAAGTGAGCAATTGTCCGAGATTGTCCTTGGTTGACTTTGGACTAATGAACCGGCCTGGGTGAACCTGTGCCTGAAGGTTCCAAGATTCTGGGTTTAATGGTGATCAGTGAGCCGCAGCCTATTGCTCAACTTGACCTGGAGCATTCCATTTTCTCCTCATTCTTGAGGCGAAAATCATATCCTGCCAATAGAACCTGGTCTATTTGAGACGGACGTCCTACTTGGGACACTCGCAGCGTACCTATGGAGTCGCCAACGGTCTAGTGATTGCCGGCATTGGCATCGCTCCACCCACCAAGTAATCCCTTGAACTCATCTACAGAGTATGAGAGACGCTGGGACCAATTTCTAAATTCGAGTAGTGCTTGACTGTGCACCACACTGGCTGCAAGGCAAAAACCGCCAAAATTATCGAGAGGTCCCAGAAAGCTATAAACCAAATCCACCCTCCTGTGAACGAGACAGCATTTCTCTTTTTGAGGTTCAGAGATCTATATTTGACCGTCCCCTTGCTGAGACTCCTGGTTAATATAGCAACCAGCTCCTCGTCCCAATCTGGTGTGCGCGTTGAAGGGAGACTCTTACACACAGCAGACTACAGCAACACACGAGCGTTTTCGTCTCGCCTTTAACCAACTCGATTCCCTCGTGAGCGACACCCAGCCCTTTTGGAGGGGGAACCGGTCTTTTGGTGTTCATCCCAGAACTGAGGGCGGTCGTTCTCGCGGTGCTGGTTACCAAGGAACCCATAATCCACATTCCAGGCCTTGCATTTGCATCACAGGCACGCGTCGCGCTCTCTGTAACTCTCACCTATTCAATCCCACGGAGCCATGGCGTTTCAAGGTAAGTGTGATCGTCCTCTCTTAGCTTGGTGGCACATTATTGCGAAGCATCTGATATTTGATCTCGCTGCCACCCTCGTTCTTGAGCATCTCTTTTCTCACTACACTCGACATTCTTTGATCCTACTTGGTTTTTACTTTTTCTTTTACTCTCCTACCCACGTTCATTCATTCTTTAGCACGAGCAATATTGTCTCTCTTTCTGTCCTTCCATCTCTTCTCTTTCGTCCGTCCTTCATTCGACTTTCACGAGGGATATACAACAACTTGATACTCATATCATTATAGCAACAGATATTGAAATCGACACCGCCCTTGAAGACTTTGACTACCCAACACCGGACAGTGAAGACATGCGGTCGGAATACAACATGGCTGATCGACTTACCATCGATGTCGAATGCCCACCGTTGGGTACCAGTACATGTTCCAGCTTCTCACCAATGGACTCACCCACACCGACTCCTACCTCTCTTTATAGTCAAGGCTCTTTGGCCTCGCCTGGATGGCATGAGGGTCAGGGTTATCCTCATGGACTCGAGGCTCCTCGAAATTCGACGCCCTTGAGAAGCAGCTTCCGTTTGGCTGATATTACAGCTGGAGATGGAATCATGTCACAGTACGACAACGTCGACGGGCACGAGCGAATTCCTCTTTTTGATTATATCCCGGGATACACAGATAATGTTGAATCGTTCTGGGTTCCCCAGGACCTGTCGAAGTCTTTCGAGCAGACGACTAACTTCCCTTGCCCGCCTCAAATGGTGCAGCCATATCCTCAAATGGCCCGCAACTACTACCGAAATAACCAAGCCAGCTATCTACCAGAGTCAGCATCCAACCCATGCCTATCTCGTCCAATCTTTCAACAGAATGATCGTCTGCCAAACTCCATGTCGATGACCAACATGGCTCAGTGGATGCCTTCGGCGGATATGATGCAGCCCCAGACTATAACACCAGCTCAGGCGTTTCCTCAGCCAATGACTCCTCCGTCTTCATACGCCGGCTTTCCGGGATCCGCTAACACACTTCGGACACACACACCTGTAACGCCAGTTCGGTCATGCTCCATGGGCTCTGGAACAGAGACTCCCATGACACGCCTTTCGGGTGGTCCCAGTGACCACACAGACGAAGAGTGGATCTCTCCAGGTATGCGGGAGAGTTTACGACATCGCCAGCCTCAACGACAACTCTCCCGGAAAACACTCAAGAAGTCACTATCGAAGCAGAGTCTAAAATTAGAGAACCTTCCTTCTATCATCAAACAAGTCCAGTTCCGATGCAAGGAGCCTGGCTGCAAAGGCCGCTTCAAGAGACAGGAGCACCTCAAGCGACATATGAAGAGCCACTCGAAGGAGAAGCCTCATGTCTGCTGGGTTCCGGGCTGCAACCGAGCCTTTTCGCGCAGCGACAACCTCAACGCTCACTACACCAAGACTCATAGCAAGCGGGGCGGACGTAACCGTTATGTCGCCACGCTTGACGAGACTAGTCCCGACTACGATCCGGAGTTCCGTGGTCAATTGACACCGGATGGACGTCCAATCTATGGTTCGAAGTTGGATGATCCCATCCCAATGGATAACGACATGGATGCAGAGTGGGATGAGTGAGTCAGGTGAGGTTGAGTGATAAGGCAGAGAACAGGACATATACCATATACCCTTGAGGAGGATTGATAACATTTCCTAATTTTATTTTTATACAGCACACTGGGTCATTACTATACAGGCTCCGGTCACGCTTCGCAGCGCCCTCTTGTACAATTATTTTGTGAAAGCAAAAAGTCGACAGTTCTACTTATTACAAAACAGTCTGTCTGACACATTCCTATTTCTGACATCTGTTCCCTCTATTTCATCAATGTTGTTGTTGACGCTGTTTTTGTTCCTTTGTATTGTTGCATCGTGGAAATTGGAGATATAGGTTGGGCTGGCAATCTGATTTTGTCTATCTGTTTGTATTGCTTTCTCTCTTATTGTCGATGTCTATGTTTCGTCTCCTTGCCACCTTGTACCACCACTTGCTGCATTACATTGTCTTACTCTTACTACTACTACTTACTACTATAAGCACTCAAAAAGTGCGACTAATTCGAAAACAGCTGTCAAGAATCATATCGCATTCAGTTTCGTTCTCCAAAATTGACTTCCTAGACTTTGACTTCAGCTTAGTTGATTGATTCTGGGGAAATATTGATCGTCTCATCATCAATATTTGTCTCTCCCTTGCTTGTGCCCTAATAGTGGACGAAGATGGCTGGGATAGGGTTTCACGACAGCCAATCAGAAGAACTCCTAGCGTGATGCGTTTTAGTCGATAATTTCGTAGAATAAATTGATCGACAATATCAATGACTCAAGTCTGTTTCATATGGTTATGCGAAGGTAGATAATCTGTTCTTTTGGAGAAGCAATCTGGAGTTGCGTGGTGGTTCGGGATTAGGGCTAATTATACCGAGAGTACGCAGTACCTACACCCTCGGGGTAAAATCAACCCACCATTTCCACTCTCCACAGCCTCATTATCAGTTATTCTATTAAGATAACGACTGATATCAAAACACGTCTTTATGAAGTCAGCACAGTACTAGGTAGTTACATGATTCAAAAGTACTCTGCATTCCGTCGCATCTCTACACTCGGAGTTCGACGCCCTTGTACCTGAACTCCGTTATCAACGCCGCACCATTCGGCTTCGGGGTAAGAACATCAAAGAAACGTTGGAGCCTGGCCACTTAATCGACAAAGAACATGAAAGGATTAAAAGAGAACGATCATAGGTTGAGATAAGATTGACTAGTGTTGGCGGCTTGGCCAATTCACGTACAATGACAACAAAGTGATTTTAGGTGAAGTGACGTGCTTGAATCATGTTGGTTTGTTATCGGGCTGAACATTCCAGGGACATTTTTCAGGTACTCCGAGTCTAGCAGGCGCTATGTACTTGAGGTTTTTCGCTTAATCGTGCTGCCTAATGGAATGGGTATCTGTTACATGAATAAATAATAAACAACTTGTCTCTAACTATAATTTCAAAAGTCAATTCAACAAGATTATCGACTGGTGAATGCACGCCACCATCGCGGCCGAATGGACAAAATGGAGCACCAGGACGAGACGACACCACTCCTCACCAACCCTCATCAAGCATACATCGACGACGAGTCTACCACATTTCAAGCCAGAACCTCAGAACCATCGCCACAATGGCGCCTCCTCCCCGACTGGTCCCCAACCCAATGGCGCGTCATGATCGCAGCCGCACTTCTCCTCCTATCAATCAACTTTGGAAGCGTCATGGCCCAACCACCACAACTCCAAATATTCGAGGATATCATTTGCAGGAATTATGTGCTGTCGATCAATGCGACGTCTCCCGGCGCTGCAGCTACTCTTGATAATGTTTGCAAGTCGCCGGCGGTGCAGAAGGAGCTTGCGCTGGTGACGGGGTGGAAGAATACGTTTGATACTTTGCCTTGTGAGTAACCACATTATCCAAATGGTGGTAGTGTGATGAGTGATGCTGATTTTAGGAACAGCTGTGGCACTGGCCTTGCCGTTTGGTATATTAGCCGATAAGATTGGACGAAAACCGGTTGCGATTATGGCGCTTGCTTCGTTGTGCTGCAGTGAAATATGGTCTCGAATCGTCTGTACGTATCTCCTCTCCGGAAAACATTCTTGGTTGATGCGATGCTAACAGTATTGTACAGGCTGGTTCAATCTGCCCATTCGCTTGCTCTGGCTTGCTGGACTGTTCCAAGTGCCAGGCGGCGGTGATCTTGTGCTTTTGACTATGCTTATGACTGTAGTAGCAGATGTATTTTCTGCGGAAGAAAGGTCAGAATCCTTTACCAAATCATGAATATTGGCCATCAACTGACGTAGTATTCTTGACTATAGAGGCACTGCAATGTTCCGTTTAACGGCAATGTCATTCGTGGCTGAAATCGTCGCAACACCCTTGGGTGCGACGATGCTCAAATCCAACCCATGGACTCCGTATATGCTCGGAATAGTCATTATGATTGTTGGTTCAATGTTTGTCGTCGTCATGCCGGAGACACTCAATCAGACCGGCACCGGAAATGGCATACAAGAGAATACAGAAGACTCTGATGAAAGCTCAACGCTATTACTAGCAAAGAATGAGACAGTCGCACAAATAGTCATTGCGAAAGCACAGGAATTCATTTCGTCGTCGAAATTCCTGTGGTCGTCGCCGCGTGTGCTGATTTCTATTGTTGCTGTTTTTGCTGGTAGTTTGGATAGGAGTTCGGGAGTTTTGCTCGTTCAGTACGTGTCGGCAAAGTTTCATTGGACTATCGCGGAGGTATGTACTCATTTCACCCAACGCTACCTTTATAGAAAATAAGAAGTTAACAACATACCTGCAGGCAAGTTACCTCATCTCAGTACGAGGGTGCATGACACTCGCAACCCTACTCATCGTCCTACCCATCCTATCCTCCTTCCTAACCCGATTCCTCCACTATGACCCCGTCACAAAAGACCTCTCAATCGCCCGCCTCGCCGCCATATCAGGTGTTGTGGGCTACTTCCTGACCTTCATCGCATCCACAACCCCTTTGTTACTTGGCGGAACATTATTCATGTCATTCTCCATCCCCTTTGTATGGTCCGTCGTGAGTGTTGCAGCATCATTCGTACCATCACAAAACCAGATTGCCACGCTGTACGCTGCAATGTCAGTATCAAAATCTGTGGGCGGTGTTGTCGCTGGCCCGATATTTGCGAGTTTATATGGGGTTGGAATGCAATTAGGGCTTGAGTGGTCCGGGTTGCCGTTCGCGGTGGGATCGATGATTTTCTTTTTGACGCTTATTCCGGTTGTTTGTATGAGAGTGCAGGCGCGGGCTGGGGAGACGTCTTGATTTTAGAGATTGTTATGACTTATGACATTTGAAGTCTGAAGCATACCGGCAGGCCGGTTTACTGGATTGAGTAGCATACAGGGAGTTGTTGACAGCCTTCAGTCGCACATACACGAGGTATTCAACATTCTTTGTTTCATGTTGAAGTTCTCCTCTTTTGGATATGAGCTTAATCTCCACATCCATTGCGGAGGCTGTCTTCTCGAGTCAAGTTTAATATAAACCAATCAATCATACAACGACAGCAGACCACGCACCTTGACCCTCTTCACGCCTCTTCAAGCCTCGAAGCTATTAGCATGTGATTCAAACATCGAAACATCGAACCACCCACTACGAAGTACGTACGTAGATACGTAACTCCTTCGGCAGACTCCGATGAAATGATCAACCCGCCCCGAATCAACAGTGCAACGTTAGTCCTGCTATTCCTGGCCCAAAACTTAGCAGAGTCGCATCCACTCGCTAAACAATCGGGATTGATAACGCTTATTGGATGCTGGGCGGGGATTAGTGTGGACGCCAGATCGACGCCAGACGGCTTGATTTAAGCCCCCCGAGGCTCCCGGTGTTTGGTTTCAGCCTTGTTTATGAGGGATTTGGATTGTTTCACTTGGGACGGCGATGTCATGATTCTTCGAGAAATCTTCTGTATTCCTTATCCATTGATACGGTTTCTCTGCAGATATGTTAATTCAAAAGTCTACGAAGGAAGTCATCGTGTTATGGCTAGTTAGACGTCTTGCTGCCTCAGGCTCGAGGCCCGCATTAGGGCTAATCTCCCGGGATCTGATCATCTCCAACCGATCAAGAATGCCAGACACGCCATCCCGGACTTGATATCAATATCAGGAAGGTGTCATTGCATAGATTAAATGCTTAAATACGCCTGCATGAGTAATGCCGACAGCCAACTGTATCTGCGACTTGATTCACTTGAAGAAATGTCAAGAGCTGCCTCTCTTTTGTCTTATGATTGGTTCGTACCTGGCACATCTACTTTATCATCCTCATCTATACACCCCAAAGATCCTTGTATTTCAACTAGATTGGCTGCATAAGAGATACGGGATTTGGTAACCCCCACACAGAACGTCGATCGTGCAACAATAGCCACAAATCAGCTCCAGCGAATGAGCATACGCGATGCAACATTGTGATTGTATGGTTACGAGCGGATGGTGAGGGCGAGCGATTCTATTTGATGATTGACGGAAGAGATCTATGTTTTGATGATATGCATAAGTTTAGGGGATTTAAAGTGTCTGCAGTGTAGTACTACCTACATTATGTTTATATCAATTGATAGGTACCCACTTTTGTTTCCTACTTAAAGGCCAGGAGCTGCTTCAACTGAAGTAGAAACATAATTGCATCTTCATCCACCAAAAACAAACAACCAAAACGAATATGTCTCGCGCACTCGGTGTCCTCGCCCTCGGCGCTGCTGTCAAGGTCGCCCTCGCCGGCACCCTTCAAACCTGCTCTTCTAGCTCACCCTTGAGTTGCAGCAGCGACAGCACCGAGGCCTCTTGCTGCTACGAGTCTCCCGGCGGACTGTTGCTCCAGACCCAGTTCTGGGACTATAGTCCTTCTATCGGTCCTTCTGACTCTTGGGGTATTCACGGTCTCTGGTGCGTCCACCCCTTAATTAGACCACACTATCTATCTACTCATACTGACTACATTCACAGGCCCGACAACTGCGATGGCTCCTACCAGTCAAACTGCGACTCCTCTCGCGACTACACCGACATCACCTCCCTGATCCAGAATGCCGGCAAGACCGACTTGCTCGATTACATGAACACCTACTGGCAAAGCAACGACGAGTCCAGCGAAGACTTCTGGGAGCACGAGTGGTCTACCCACGGTACTTGCGTCAACACCATTGACCCTTCATGCTACTCCGACTACTCGACTGGTGATGAGGCGGTAGACTTTTTCCAGCAGGTTGTTGATCTGTTCCAGACGCTGGATACTTACTCTGTCGGTTACCCATACCTTCCCTCCCTACACAATTCGTAACGAAGAGCAAATGCTGATGTGTTTGATGGTAATAGGCTCTGTCAGATGCTGGCATCACCCCGGATGACAGCACGACTTATTCCCTGAGCGAGATTCAGGATGCTGCTTCTGCTATCCACGGTGGCAAGATTCCCTACTTTGGATGCTCCAGCGGTGCTCTTTCGTCTGCTTACTACTATTTCTACATTTCTGGAAATGCTATCAACGGAACTTATACTCCTGTGGACTCTCGTATGTCTCTGTCACGTTCCAGTGTCTGAATTTTTTTTTTTTTTTCGCTAATTTGACTGTTGCTGTAGCCAATAGCTCCAACTGCCCCAAGACCGGGATCAAGTACCCTCCCAAGTCTGGTTAAATGTGACTGTAAGTTTGGTTCATTCTATCCGTTTAATTCGTTTACTGACACATTCACTTAGAGAGTTATGTAGAGCAATAAGAGTGCATGAAGTTCGGTGGCGGAAACGAAGTTCTGTCAGACGAATTAGGGCTTATGCCATAAATGTTTGGAATGAAGCACGACGCAATGACCAGCACTGATGCGCGTTGATGAATTAAACATATGTACATATCATAGTATACAAATATTCATATGAAATAAGAATATCCTTATAACCCCTTGAGTCGAATAGTCCTCCTCTCTTCCTCCCTGATCGCGTCAACCCTGTTCAAGAAATCCATACGACCCAAGTAACCTTCTTTCGCCTTGCTGTGCACATTAAGCTCATCCTTGATACCAGCCTGATCGACGTATTGCGCCCAATCGAGCTTCGATTTCTCGACGGTATTGAGTTTGGGTCCCTTGAGTTCGTCTCCCGGCATGGCTTGCACCGCTTGTTTCTCCCAGCTCTTTTTGATGACACCCGTAGGATTGGGATCGAAGCGCGATATCTTTCTGAGAGGTCGCCGTAATTGTATGACGACTGTTTCGCCTTGTGAGGCTTCTTCTGAATCGCTTGGTTTTGTGCCGGCGGTTTCTGCTAGGTAGAGTTTTGCTTCGGCCGAGTCGCGAGGGACTAGTTTCTCTTCTGTGCGAATCTCACCGGCGAATTTGTACGTACGTTTGATTTTTATCATGTCTTCGGAAGGTAGTTTGTCTTGTGTCGGCACTCCATCTGTAGCTTTTTCGGGCTCTTGGATTACGGCTGGCACGTCCGGCTCTTCTCTAACTACGGGTTTCTGGCTTTGTAGAAGACCCGAATCCGAGTTCGGGGCATTCATCTTGGCCCATAACGCATCGACATCGATAGTTGCACCGTCTATCTTTGCGAGTGGTCTTCGATCTTCTTGCCTGTATCCAAATCATTAGCACAGCCCATTATACTTTCTAACAGATCAACTTACATCTTCATCCTCATAGCCCTCGTCTTGACAAACCCTCCGCCTTCACCCTCCGAAAGCTCAATATCAATATCGTCCTCATCTCCATCTTCAGCAGCTTTCTTCTTCTTCTTTTTGCTCTTAGCTTTCAATATCGTAGCTTCATCCCCAGAATCTAATTCCATTTCATCCTCGTCACCAGCTTTCCGTTTTTTCGGGCTTTTGTGTGAGACATCGAGTTTCCGCTTTTTGGTAGGTCTGGTATTGTCGACTTCATCTTCGTCTTCATCTTCCGAGGAAAGGCCTGAGTCGTCGCCTGCGACGTCGGCTTCGTCGAGTTGGAAGTCGGAGTCTTCTTCGGAGTCGTAATTTTCATTGTCGACGTCGAGGGCGGCGACAGTAGGGTCGGTCTCAATTTCTTTAGCCATTTCCGCGTTGTATATGTCGAAAGTGAGATGCTAGTTTGCGTGACGTAAAGAAAAGTTCAAATATGTCGACTAGAGGAGTTGACTAGGAACAACTTAAATGATCGCGTCGCGGCGGCGAGTAATAATACTGCCGAAGGCGGTCAAGGTCGGAGAATATGTACATTGCGGAGTCATACTTGAACTTTTTCTACAACTTGACACTTCGAGCGGCATACTTCCATATACGATCGAGGCCTTTTTTGCTGTGCTTTATCCCAAGCTATTTGGACTTTTCTCTGCTCTATCACATAGGCAATACAAATCAAAACTCGACTATCCAAGCATCGCAGACGAAATCACCAAAGCGGGGCACAACTCTGAATATTACCCTTCACTCCACCCATTCCAGAACAACAATAGAAATACTCGAGTGACATTTTGAAGCTTATCTACGAACAGAGGCAATCATGCCTCACTCCGTTCCTGTTCCCTTTTCTGGGTTCCAGGCCATCATCTTGTGTGGTCCTGGAGTCTCGCTCAATACCTTCACATCAAACCCTGAAGAATTTCCCAAAGCTCTCATACCAATCGCCAATCGGCCGATGGTATGGTATCCTCTAGACTGGTGCTATCGCATGGGCATAACCAGTATGTTCTCCCATTACGACTCCTGCAAATCTTGGCGGTTACTGATACTGTTTATCTTCTAGACATTACATTAGTGACTCCCCCCGCTAGTCAAGCTCCTCTCGAAGCAGCCCTCTCACAAAACCCGCACCTTACATCGCTTCCTGCACCTTCACCATCCGTTCTAGCACCAAGTGGGTTGACCTTGACCACCGGTACCGCAGAGTTGCTTCGATTCCCCGAGCTACAATTAGCCATAAAATCAGACTTTATCCTCTTACCGTGCGATCTCATTTGTGATATACCGGGTGAGTCACTTCTCGAGGCATGGATGGTATCACAAGCGTCTCTCAGCGGATCGGGGGAAGAACATGGCTCAAAACATGGAGGTAGTGTCAAGTTTGCGGATGTTCGCGGTGAGAATGCAGGACGCAGAGGTGGTCTTGGAGTATGGTATCAGACACGTGATAAAGAAGAAAGTGTTAAGGGAGAGGTTGCGGATTTTGTCGCGACCGCTGCGTTGGATCAGAATGAGGCCCCGGCTGTGTACCCACCTGTTGACGGGCCTGGGTCGATACGATACAATCTGTCAAAACTGGTATATGCTATGCCGATGGATTCTCTGAAAGAGAAAATGGAGGAGGAGAAGGGACTTTTGATTAGACATTCCCTTGTCAACAGGCATGCACGAATCAAGCTTTTGACTACGTATCGCGATGCGCACATTTACGTGTTCCCTTACTGGGTTAAGGAGTTGGCAAGACGAAATGAGAAATTTCAGAGCATAAGTGAGGATTTGGTCGGTTGGTGGGCGAAAGCAGAGTGGCAGAAGGGATTAGGCGAGAAGCTGGGTATGAGGGAAATCTTTGAAGACTCTACGAATGCAGCAGACAACGCGAGTCATGACGGCGATGAAGTCGAAGATGAAGTTGACTTGCGGGCCATGAGCACGACCAAAGCCAGCACCGGAGAATTTGAAAACGCAGATGTCACAGGCGTATTGACTAGGCCACGACTGGCTTCACGAGTCAACACCATGGCTTCTGAGGCTGATTTCGACGGCGCTGTAGCGCCTCAAAGCAAGACCTCGAAATTAGCCGTTCCACCAATTTTCGCCTACATTCACTCCTCACTACCATCTGCGCCATTAGTACGACGCGTCGACAGCTCAGCTCTTTTGCTTTCCGTTTCTTTGAAACTAGCAAAATTGGAAGCAATCGAAGAAGTCGGCCGGCCCAACTCATCCCCATTCGCGCACAACGCCAAAGTCGCCTACCCAGCGGGCATCGCTCAACGCTGCACCGTAACCCGACAAGACTGCCTCCTCGCCGAGAACGTAACCGTCGAAGAAAAATGCGTCATCAAGGAAAGCGTCATCGGCGCAAACTGCCACATCGCGTCCGGCGCGCGATTAACGCGCTGCGTCGTGATGGCAGGCGCCGTGATCGGTCCGAGGTCCGTTCTGACGGGATGCGTGATTGGGAATCGAGTCAAGATCGGGCGCGAATGTAATCTCAAGGATTGCGAGGTTCAAGATGGGAATGCGGTGCCCGATGAGACGGATGCGAAGAATGAGAAGTTTATGGTCTTTGAGGGTCTGGATACGGAGGATGGCGAGGATGGGGAGGGGATGAGTGTGGATGAAGAGGGCGGTTTTGACGAGGGGGGGACTGATCTAGGGTTTTAGACTAGACGGACATATGCTTATGCAGTAAAGCATTCAAAAATAATGAATATACTGATGCATACTACCAAGTCCGCTCCTTCATATCCACGGTAAATGTTTTAGAACCCTAACCGCTGTTGCCCCATATCAAAAACCTCTATGTACATTCGGAATACCGCATTCGACTAGTCCGTCCTGACTCAGATAAAGTTCACGACCCAATCCATCATTGGCCAGTCTTAATATAGAGCATCTAAGAAGGATTGTTGGTTGACTTGGTTCAGGGATGTGTGTAGTTATACGGAGTAGAGGGGTAGATTTGATCGACAGGGTGCAGACCGCTTGTTGTACGGTATCTGAAGGAAATTGAACGCCGGAGAAATAGATTACTGACCAGGATGTGCCGATGTGGAGGATGGAGGATTGCTGGTGTCAGTGTTCATTGAGTGTTCCGTGTCCTCTCCTCGATATTGGCGTAGGGATAGGGAGATGGAATTGTAAAAAAAAAAAAAAAAAAAAAAAAAAAAAAAAAACCAAAAACCGAAAAAAAAAAAGGCAAACCCAATGGGCTAGTGCAAGGTGAAAAAAAAAGAAAA